>LZPO01076087.1:107501-127317 GCA_001675575.1 Neotoma lepida
AGTATCAAGAACACATACAAATATCCCAACTCACATGCATCATAGAATACTTTTGGAGTGTATCCTCGAGAATTTTGTATACAAATTTATCCTGAACAATTAATGTTAAGATTGAGACCAATGGTATTAATATTCCATAACTGACCTTATACATTGTAACCAAGTAATCCCCCTAAGTGTAGAATAAAATTCTGATTCTCTCAAATAAAGCTGCTTCACTCATACACTCTATTTTAAATTGAATGTGTGTAGGGAAAANCTACTATCAACACAATGTTTATTCCAGAGCGAGGGCCATGATTGAAGAGCAATAGTTATCTATTTCACAGATGTACACATATACAAACATTGTGTATCACTGATAGGTACATTGATTCTAGAAGCAATAAATGTAGATCAAAGAGAAAAAAAATATGGTAAAATGTGCCCTTTAATGGTCACTGCTCTGTTCTAATTTTCTCTAGTATTTTTCTTTTTTTTCTCTCTTTTTCATTCTTTCCCATCTTTGAAAGTAATCCTCTTATTTCAAAATCTTTCCATTTTGCTAGCTTTGGTCCATTCTTTTTCTTTTTGTTCTGATTTTAACAATAATTTCTATTCCTTTTTTTAGATTGAGCAGGCATGAGGAAAATAGAATTAATCTTTTCCTTGGGTGATAGTGGAAAGTATGAAAGCCAAACAACTTTGTCATAAGGATCACTGCTTTTCTAGGGAATGAATGCACATGAACTAGAACTTCTCAGCCTTTTACAAAACAGTAGACTCATTTAAATCAAGCAAGTTGTTAAATCAACTCTACAAGGGCCCACCTTTAAAAAAGGGGCAGCTATGAAGTAGAAGTATCACAAAGAAGGCAAATTTCTTTCAAAAGAAGCATCCCCAACCTGGATATAAATGAGCTATCCTCAGGCTACTCTGTTTAGCTCAGGGTAAATATCANGAGTATGTATATAATTCAGAATGGTACAGGATTGTTTGTTACATATATAGCATAAGGGAGGAGGGAGAGACAGATCACTCCTCACATTCGCCTAGTATTTATTCTACTGGTTTAGAAATATCTTCATAGGAGAGACAGCTCAGCAGTTATGAGCACCAATTACTCCTGTAGAAAACCCTAGGTTTAGTTCCCAGCACCCNTATCTGTTGGGTCACAACTACCTGTAACTCTAGCTCCAGACACTGTGATGCTTCTGGCCTCAGTGGGTACTGGCAACTCAAATGCACCCCCCACCCACCCACATACATACATACTCACATATAATTTAAAAAATAAGTTAAAACTTCTCTATAGATATTAATCCATACTGAGTGTTCAAAATTTATCATGGTAAGAAATGAGAATTAACAGCAAAATCTACAAAAAAGATGATTAAGCTACATGCTTTAAGACTTGAAATCTTAATAGAAACCCAATTATGTGTAAGAGAAGTAAGTTTTAAAAGGGAAAAGGGTACCAAATAAAAAACAAGCCTTGTGCTATGCTTTTCCAAGGTATTATTTACTATACATAATCCCCAGGAAAATTACCATNTAAGAATACCATTCTACAATTCAAGAGTTATAATGTTCTAATTATAGCTAATACTTTCCATGTAAGTTGATTATTTAAAAGAATCAAATAAAATACGATACATTTGCATAGGACTTTGCAATTTACAGACTTCAGAATCCTCATGTATGTCATCTGATGTATANAACAGAATAAAAAAGACAGAATAAATATCCATTCACTTCAAGCTCACTGAGAGCTGACACCAATATAGAAGGCTGAGTTCCCTCCTTTTGAGGAACTTACAGTCCAAATAAGAGAGAAAAATAAACAGCAAGGCTGCAACCTGGCAAATGGCATACAAGACTCTAAGACAATGCTTAGGACTTAAAGTCTATACCAGCTTTAGCAGAGGAAAGTAGGTTGTTATTACTGTTTTGTTTTTTTTTTAATGTATGCTGCTAGAGATTGAGCCTAGGGTCTTGCACATGCTAAGAAAGTATTCAACCACTGAGCTATATTTCTAGCCCTAAGTTCTCAAAAAGAAAGAAACTAAGCTTCCAAAAGCTAAGTGGCTTGATCATGGACTTATATTTGGTAAATAGCAAAGTCAATTTTGAACACTTGTTTGCCTCTTTATGTAGAATTGTGTGTACTACAGCAGACTCACTGCTCTTTGAAGTGTAACAGCTGCTTTATACTCTGTGAGAGATGGTCTCTGTTGGCGGAAATTCTTCCTTTCCCTGTACCCTCTCCAATGTTTCTGGATAGTCAATGCTGATTTCTCTTCCATTTCCCTATTGTACTTCTCCACTTGACCTAAAGAGATGACAGACAGTATTATAACATATTCAACTATATTTTNTCAAGTTCTGAAATTAGGACAACAGTAGTAATAATGNTTTTACAGGGTTTTGTTTTTTGCTTTTTCAAGACAAGGTTTCTCTGAGTAGCCCGGACTGTCCTGGCACTAGCTCTGTAGACCAGGCTGGCCTCAAACTCAGAGATCCACCTGCCTCTGCCTCCCAAGTACTAGGATTAAGGATGTGTGCCACCACCACCACCCGACAATTTTACAGTTTTTAATTTTTTTTCAGTACATTTCACTAATTTGCCCAACCCTTCCATTTTATAATAGTTCTAAGATTGTACAAACTCAAGCTTTCCTAGAATATGCAGTTTATTTCCAAAAGGATTCAATATTTTTGCCTCAGAGTAATGAGAAATAGGATGAAAGGCCAATAGTCAGAACAGTCTGACAAAAGAATCATAGTCCATGTAGGAAAGCATTTGGTATGACCAGGGGAGAAGGAAAAAAAAATGTGTTTATATGCTCTTTAATCTACTCTGTGTATTTCCAAACTTCTGATTAGTTACACAAATGACATTCCTTTGACTTTTGGAGTTGGTCAGCATACAGCTCAGGGTTCACAGTAGTNAAATGACAGAATTAAAAGCTGCAGAACACANTACCAGTAGTTAATATAAAGAAGGCATCTTAAAGAGAAAGTATTAAAAACTTGAGAATTTAATGGCTGACCTGATGTAGAGTGGTTGACGAAGAGAAAGTAAGGATGCTGAATGGGAAACTGAACAGGTTTTTGGTGCCATTACTTCAATTGGGGAATCAATGGAGAGGAAANCTGGGCATAAGATCTGACCTTAGTTTTGGAGATACTTGTGGATAGCAAAGAAAACTAGCCAACAGGCAGCTGGTCACAGAAGCAGCCATTAGATATATGTAGCTATTGAGTAGGTTTAAATAAAGTAAAATGAAACATTCAAGTCCTCAAGTGCAGCAACACATTTTGAATATTCAATAGCTACTTGTAGCTATTGCTACTGTACTGACTGGTGAAGACAGAACATTCACTGGTAACATAAAACGTTTTATTGGGCACTGCTGCTTAGGAACTTAAGAAAGTAGGGTGAGAGCAAGCCAAGGATCAGAGTGCTAAGCACTTTGCTGATAGCTGACACTGTAGTTATGGATCGGATATATCAGGCAGAGGAACATGAGAATAACTGGGAAAGGACAAATTCTGGAAAATATAAGGTAAAAGAGAGAGTGCTAGTGAAGGTTCTTGGGAATGAGTCATAAAATGGAAGTAAGTGAAGGATGAAGAAACTGTGAGGGGATAGGCATGTAGCTGAGTTGATAGAGTGCTTGCCTAGCATGCATAAGGTTCTGGGTTTAGTACTCAGCATGACATAAAACCAGAAGTGGTGGCCCACACTTAAAATCTAATCACTTGGGAGGTATTGGCAGGAGGATGACAAATTCAAGATGATCTTTGGCTACATATTGAAGCCAGCCCAGGCTGTATGAGATCCTGTAAACAAAACAAAAAATTCCAGGGAGATGGCTCGTTGATAAAATGCTTACTATGCAAGCATGAGAAACTGAGCTTGGATTCCTAGTACCCATGTAAAATGGTACTAGTTTCTATGGGCACAGTGGCACATGGCTGTAACCCCAGTACTGGGGAAGGACAGACAGAGACAAGCAGATATTGACAGTTTGCTAGCCAGCTAGCCTGGCCAATTACTGAGTTACATGGTCAGTGAGAGACCTTGTCTCAAAAACTAAGGTGGAGAGGGATAGAGGAAGATGCCTGATGTTGGCCATATACACACGTGTACCCACAAACATGAACATGTACACATAAATACACCACACACACACCACAGCATGCTCTTATTAATCCAACTTAGTCTGTCACAAGTGGTGAGAAGATGTCACAAGTTTTATACTAGAGAATAAATGAAGTTCAGACTGTATAAATATTTTGAAGTTCTTTTAAGAATTTTTTATGTCATTGGTAACTATCTTTAATTATAAACTTTTATGTTTAACACATGTATCTGAAAGTAAAAAAAAAAAAAAAAAAAAAACGTTTAAAATTAACAGGTATGAATCAGAAAAGCTGTAACTTTTAAAATCCAGAGCTTTAATATGATTTCTCTAGTGATGGGGAAGGGAAAGGCAAAAAGTTCCAAATACAAAAAGAAAAGAAATTATCAGGTTGCCAGAAAACTTGGTTTAAGATATTCTAACATTCTTCCATTTTACTAGTACTCACCCGGATGAACTATTTCAAGCATACTCAAGCGTGATTCTCGGGAAAGCCTCATGGCTCTCTGTCTCTGAAGCTGCAATCTTAATCTGAGGTCGTCTTCTTCCTTTCTCCTGTTTAGCTCNAACAATGTCTTTGTTCGTTTAGATCTGTGAAAGAAAAAGGGTAAGTTCCTTACATACAATTTCATAAACTATGTCCAGCAAATACATGAAATTCTTGATTTCATGAATAATCAAATAAAGAGACAAAATTGTTTTGGAAGGTAACTCGTAGTGTTGGTAGGGTATGATGAAGTACATTGTTCTTATGTACAAATTTCTCTAGAGATATTTCATATATTTATTCAAATATCTCTTGATCATCAAAAGTCTAGAGAAATATTTAAATACATATAAAAAGGCTCAAAAATGTAGACCAACCAATTCCATTCTTACCGAAATAATCAAATATGTAAAGACTTACATTCAANGATGTTGGAACATAGTACTACAGTGGTAATAAGTTGCAAGGTGGACAACAGTGGACTGAATAAATACTGAGTCATTTAACTGACAGGATTTTAGTGATTTTGAAAGTAGAAAACTTGCAAAAACTATTTAGTGATATGTACTGTCAGCTGAAAATAAAACAAGAATACAAATTGTGCTAAAAAATTATATTTATTTACATAGAAATATAAATTATTTAAAAATGTTAAAATTTCAATAGTGATTTTCACTGCATGGTACAATTATTTCTAACTTTTAACTTTTTAGTTTTATTCTCTCTTTCCTTTCTTTTTTGTTTTGTTTAAGNTTTATGGGGGCTGGAGAGATAGCTCCATAGTTTAAATCACTAGCTGTTCTTCCAGAAGTCCCAGGTTAGATTTCTAGCACCCATGTGGTGGCTCACAACTGTATTTAACTCCAGGTCCAGGAGATCCAATGTCCTCTTCTGGCCTCTGTAAGCACCAGGGATGCATGTGGTACACAGATATATATGTAGGTAAAACACTCATATATACAATCATTTTATTCAGCTATAAGAAAAATGAATCCATGACATTTGCATAAAATGAAGGGAACTGGAAATCATTNAAGTAAGCCAGACTAACAAAAATGCAAAACCCATATTAAATTTTTGTCTATATTGTGCATGTTTAATGAAACTAGAAAGAGGCTCATCAGAGGGGAGTGGTGAAGAAAGAGAGTCTATTCAGGGTAGGAGAGACAACCAGCCAGAGGTGGAGGCAAGTGCAATGAAGGAGAGGGTGAGTTCAAACAAAGTGTAACAGCGCGTATGTGTGAAAACGCTATAAAGAAACTCTTTACTTTATGTTAACTTAAAAATAAAAATTTTAAATGATAGAATATTAATTAGATCCCATACATACACTTCTATGTGGACAAACTCATAATCCTGAGGTACTTGTTTTTTCAACATAGTGATGTAGATTGTATGCTAACTATGTATTCTAGCATTGAGCTAAACTCTAGTTCTCGGAGATATTTTAAATAAAGATTTTAATCTTGAAATAAAAAGTAAACAGGTAACTTTGGCAACTATGGGGCCAAACCTTAAAGATCTGAATTCACTGTCTTGGGGTGTCTTTAAATGTAAAGGGACAGATGGCTGAGGATGATGGAAAGGAGGATCCCTAAGCAATAACTACTGAGTGCACCTACAGAAGGATTATCAAGAACATTCAAACATTTTAGAAAGACAGACATGGTCATTTAGGATGTATTCAGTATTTCTCAAATTCTTCTGGCCACAGAAATGCTCTTTTGAGTTGTTTGGTTTTATTTTTATTTATTTCTTAAGAAACAGTTGTAGGAGAAAAAAAAGCAATGCTATCAGATAATGATAGCACTGCTTCTCATGAGTGCTATTATTTAATGTATCTGTCTGTCTGGAACTATAAATTTTAAGAGCAGAAAAATATTTTTTTCATCCTATCATTTTTAAGTGCCATAAAATCTTTTATATTACCTCAAATTTCTGTTTCAACCTTTTGAGGTACATAAACCTTTAGTCATATATTCATTTACTTGTTGCAGTGCTGAGGGTCAACCTAAGGTCTTATGCATGCTAGGTACAAGCTTTACTACTGAACTATATCCAGTTCTCTTTTACTCTTTACTTTGAGGCAGGGTCTCTGCTAAGTTGTCCAGTAGTAGTGGTAGCCTTGAATTCATTCTGTAGCCTAGGATAGATTTAAACTTACATTCCTCCTTAGTTTACTGAGTAGCTGAAATTACTGGCCTGTGCCACCAACCACAGCTATTTTCTGTATTTTCTAGATTTGAAATTTGAGGCGAAGAATTTTGATAACTTGTCCAAGGTCACTCAGTCAATAAGTTACTGAAGCCAAATACAAACTCAAGTCTGTTACTTCCTCTCTCTATATACATGCACACATGCACGCACGCACGCACGTGCGCACGCGCGCGCACACACACACACACACACACACACACAATTCTGGAATACTTTCGTGTAAGTACAATTCTGGAATACTTTCACACATATGTATATGTGTGTTTTATGTATGTGTATATTGTTTTACATATGCACTTTATATTGTTTACATATGTATTTTATACATACGACTTACATATGTATTTTGTGTATATATATATATATATATATTTGATGCATGTTTATACTTGCAGCATAATACTTTGCTAACAATACTCATGCCCAATAGTATTTACAACTTGTCTTTAAATTTCTCTGGAAGAAAATTTTCATAGGCTATCTACTAAGTAACACATCTAGAGTGATTGTGTGACTATGTAGTGTTTTGAGCATAAAGCTATTTTTAAATGTTTTTGTAACAGAAATGCAGCTGCAGTTATTAAAAGATTGGTTTCAGTTTTTAAAGTTTATTTCTGTAATATGTCAGTTTCATTTTAGTGAGCTAAATTTGGCTTTAAGTAATGATGGATGAAAATAAAATCACCTCTGAGATGGCTCTACTTTATAACCAATGTTAGATTTTTTTTTCGTTTATTTTTTGCTGTAGTTCTTTCTATAACCTGTAAGAACNTGGCTAGGTTAGTTGAATCAGAAAGTGTCTCATATCTTCAGTATTTCATTTTTCAAAGGACAACTGAAGTAGAGACCAATAGTTTTGTCATACCTAAAGGATCACATCCACCCATCCCATATTTACTCAGGAAAAGTTGGTTTACATCTTTAATCTTTATACAGTCACATATATTATCATAATTACATATAAGCACTTATAAGAACTGTTGGTTTGGAGAATTTAATACTATAAATATCATCGGCTCCCTCTTCAGGATTGGCCCACAAACCTGGACAGGAAATGGACAGGACTGAGTATTGGATTCCATCAGATTTGTCATATTATGCCCTTTGTTCTGAAAGGGTACCTGGTTACTTGAGCGTTGGTACTCAGTAACACTATGGAACAGAATAAAGACAAGAATAAAACAAAACACATCAGGAAAATAAGAAAAAGAAGAGAAAAAAACTCAAAGCAATAAAACCCTATTTCTCTCATAACTCTCATAACATTGTTTCTTTCCTTTTCCTTTCTTTCTTTTTGGAGGTGGGGGGTGGGGCAGCATGGGTAATTACGAATTTACATGCAAAGCCAGATCATCATTTCAATCAAAATTGTTTCATTTGGTTTTTCTACCTGAAACTCCTCTGCAAAGCAATCACAGCAGACGGAAGCTTCTTTAATCTCTTTCTGGTCTGGAAACCTTTCCAATAGGCTTGAATCAAGCAAGCTGCTTTATGTAGTTTCTGAAATTATAGACCAGAAATAATTTTGATACATCTTTAGAAAGCCTTTTTGAGAAGTTTCTCTCTTAAAATACCAGGCCAGGGTAAGTGTTAATCCTCACCTCACAACAGATGGGTAACAGGAAACAAGTTGATGAGGCCCAGAATGCCCAAGTATACTATACCTGACTGTCCAGATACAGTATGTTTAACTAGGGTAATTTCTAGAACATACTCAAGATAGTCAGGTTAGCTCCAAATTCTCTCTCTGATCTCACTTCTTTTTCAAGGATTTCAAGTCCTGCCTAATCTTTCATAATCTATTATGAACGTATGTCTTTTGTTTGGTTGCTTGTGGTTTTTTCAAACTCAATCTTGTTAGGTAGCCTATAGTGAACTAAATTATGATCCTTCTGCCCTAGCCTCTGATGCACTGTGATTAAAGGTGTTTGTCACCATGCCAAGGGAGCTAACTTGTTTTTATTAAGTATTTTTAAAAGATTTATTTTTATTATTTTTAATTATGTGTATGTGTGTATTTGTGGGTATGTGCATACCTGCTGAGGCCAGAGGCTTCAGATCCCCCGGAAACTGGAGGTGCAGGCAGGCGTGACCCATCCAACATGGGTGCTNGCAACAGAACTCAGGTCCTTTGTAAGAGCAGTACACACTGTTACCTGCTGAGCCATCACTCCAGTCCATTTAGTATTAATCAACTTTATTAGGCTTAGACTATATAAGCTCTGTTGACTATTTGTGGGTAGTTAGGCAAATCTGTTTTAATTCTGTATGCTTTCAGGATGCTGTCTTGGGTCTGTCTACCACATGTATAGTTGAAAGTAGTCTATAGAAATAAAGAATTCTTTTCCTTTACTCCCTTCCATCCTCCTGCATAAACTGGACTTCCTTTCAATTACCTTTTGGTTTAGGATTTTAGGTATATAATAATCTCATTTCCTTTTACTCTAAAAATATATTTTATTATTTTAGACTCTATTTTCCATTTATATTTTAAGGCCTTAGTGTGTTGTCTTCTACAGAAGTTACCTGAACCNTCCATTTTGAGTATAGTTGAGGAAGTATGATAAAATAAAACCTGTCATATCTCAAACATAATTTTTATTAATATAATTTTATGAAAAAAGGAAAAATACATTATTTTGTATCAATGAAATCAGAAGATTCACCACAGGTGGCCATATATATAGTTTGCTATAATGAGAGATATTTTTAAGGCAAATGAAGTTTAAATAGCTTACAGATAAGAGTTAATAAATNGGGGATTTCATGAGAAATTCTGAAAAAAATTAACCTGCTCAAATCTATAAACAGATATAAAAGATACATAAAAAATATGAAATTGTGTTTATGGGTAGACTGAATGAAACAATACAATGAAAATCTTAAAAGATTTCTATCATCTACGGATAACATTTTGTTTAGAGGATTAAGAGAAAGAAAGTGAGGCATATTTAAGGAGAACTGAGCTTCAATACAGCTATCAAATATCACACGAATTATTTTTTATAATACCTGTTCTTCTACTTCCTGATGGATCTTAGGGGTTAAAAGACCAACGAGTTGTCTAAGTTCTCGACTAAATTCTGTCATAGTTTCCTGTTTATTTAGCAGGCTTGTAAGTCCTGAAATAAAATAACAAGACATAATTATTATCAATAAAGTAAGATTTTGTTACCTAAGTATTAATGAAGTTTAAGTCTGGTTAGGAAAAGAGTAAATATAACAACATGATTATATGATTTTCTTCTTCTCAAAGACTTCTATGTTGAGCTCTTTACAATCTTCCTATGTTCTGAGAATTTTTATTTCCCTGACTTGTGAGATCTGAANGTAAAAACGTGTCTAAACAATTTCTTTATTTAAAAAGGGCAGTAGGCTCACTGCAGTAAGTCGGAGTAGAGAGACTGTGTTTTCCTTTCAACACAAAAACCCTGAACTGAAACATTTCAAAGAAGACAGTTACTGTATGCACATACTCCATATATGCCTACCTTGTNGAAGCACTTAAGCAGGCTATTATTAGTCACTATTAATCAAAGAAAAATTTTATTACACTAACATCTATAATTTGGNGGTAAGCCAAGAGGTTTCTGAGCAAATACAGAAATGCTCTTAGGACACGGCATTTTAATTCCAAAATAACAAAGTAGTTAAAAGGNACAATGTAACCCTTATATCCAAAGCATGTTGGAATTATGTGTGATATAATAAAAATAAGAAATAAAATTGCCCTGCAGTNTACATTTGGGGCTGGCATCATATGAATCTTTTCATGCCTTATATATTCTTTAAGATCCAAGTTCTCAGAAGAACTTACCATTACAAAATATCTTGGTAAACTTGAGTAAATTCTACTGTTGCAATTTTACCACTCAAAGAAATCAAGAGGGATTAAGGTAAAATTCACATTTTCTTGCTTTTGTTCTTTTTTGGGGGGACAGGGGGAAGGTGTTGAGACAAGGTCTCACAATGTAGCTCTGGCTGTTCTGGTATTGACTATGTACACTAGGCTGGTCTTGAACTTACTGAAATCTGCCTGCCTCTGACCCTCAAGGGCTGGGATTAAAGGCATGCACCTCCACACCTGGCAGGACATTCACATTTCTGGAGGACTCTAGTTGCAGTATTGAAAATGTATGCCTGGCATAACAACAACTAGANATTAGTGGTGCTTATTCTACCTCTTTCTTACAATATATAAAATAATTAAAATGGCTAATTAATAATGATAGATATTAAGAAAGTTACTAAAATGCCTTTTGAATCATCAAAAATGATTAAGGTCTATTTGACTAGTCATTGAACAGATCCTACAAATTTTACAAGTCCCATGTAGCATCCTATATTAATCATATTTAGTGAAGTAGAAACCAGTATTTTACTATACTGAATATAAATATATTCAATATATTAGTTAACAAAGAAATAACATGAAGCTGACATACAATTTTGACTGGTAGTTGGAAAACTATAATCTAAGTAATCTTGAGTAAATTATCTAATTCTTCCTCTTATTCCATACCTGTAAGGATAAGAATATACAATACACCAAAGGAGTATTATAAAAACTAAAGTACATAGAATAGTGTATTACAATCAGTGTTCAATTAAATGAATACTCTCACACAAGAATGGTAGTTAACAATGAATTTATTTACTCTCAAGATTTATGGCTTTTTAATCATATGTGTTTGAGTTTGGAATGTAAGGTATATTTTGTTGTTGTTGGATTTTTTTTTTGAGTAAAGGCAGTGAAAATTAAGATTAATTATTAATTGATAATAATGCACAGTTCTATTTTCTTCTCCTAAGGGATTAATTATTAATTGATAATGTACANTTCTAGTTCCNTCTTGAGTAAGTTCTGATAAGGTCACAGACATCTTTGGTCATTATTTTACTACATTATTTGGTATATCCAATATAAAAATTTTTTGTCAGAGAGGGAGTAAACATTTATTATAACCCCATCAAGAAAATATGCATGCTATCTGTTGATCATATAGTGACATCTGTTCTGAAATGGCATATGTTATAATAGGTTTGCAGGCACAGTTCAGCTACTAACTTTTCAAAATATAAACATTTTGTCATTCATAAACTATCAATATATTTTTGTCTTTGAGAATACCAAGAAAAGAAAATACGTATGACCTACCTTTGTAGCAGGCACTTAGTCTCAGTAAAATCAAAATTTCCTGATGAGATTCAGCTAGCACTAGCAGGAGCTTTGTAGCAATACTTCTTATGACTGGACTAGGAGTTGACAAAAGCTTGAAAAGAATTTCATCCAAAATAGAATGCAGGGTTTTTCCTTCTATTTTGAGTAAATCACCACTAACAGAACACAATAATAAAAGTGTAATTACTAATTTATACATGATTATCACAACAAATTTAAAATAAAAGATTTAGTAACTTAAATGCCTCTGTGTGGCCTGATCCATGAAGATAGCCACTTTTTAAAGCATAGAACTTGGTTCTAAGAATTTAGACCATAGCATATAAAGTCAATTAAGAAGAGACAAACAGATCTGAGTTCCATGGCAGCCAGGGCTACATAGAGAAACCCTGACTTGAGGGGAAAAGGAAAAAAAAAAGATCAAAATGTAATGTCTTAAAAAAAATTTTTAAAATGTAATGTAAAAAAACTAACTTGTCTATTTCATCTAACTTTATGAGCACAAAATTGATCATATTATTCTTTTGTGATTTTTTTTTTAGTGACAATAAAAGATATAATCCCTTTAAACTTTTACATTAGTTGTTGGCAGTTATATTTCTTTCCTGATCACTCTTGCTGTAGGTTCATTTATCTCAGCTTCAACTTATGGTTTTACTTACTTTATTGCTTTCATTGACTTTATTGATATTAATTATTGCTTTCATGCTTATTGTTTTCCCTTTTTGGCTTAGAGTTTATTGTTCCCATATTTTTCTACTTTACATAAAGCAGAATTGATACCTTAATTTGAGATTTTTCTTTCTCAATATAGGTATTATTAAATAAAATTTCTAAGTATTGTTTGAATTATGATGTACCTCAGAAATTCATCTGTTTCTTTCACATCTATTCATTTAGAAATAATTTCTAATTTATTTTGATTTCTTCTGTTTTGTAAGTTATTTCGGTATATACTATTTCTTATTGTACATTTATACAATAAGTACATCTTATTTCTGAATAATGTACTTACATTATTCAGGGACTTTTCAGAGCTCTGCTTGTCACTCCTTTCCAACCTGATTCCAAGTTCCAATTCTAACAACACTTTGTTAGTTAAATCCTGTCAAGTTCATTCAGAGGTGTTTACAGGCACTTTTTAAAATGTTCCCTTTGACTTGGAAAGAAATGGGTAGACTTATACATGTGAGCTGATTGGTACTCTACTGCATTTTTTTAAGCGAACCCTCTGCAGATCTCTGATAAAACTTTTTTCTAGTATTCTGCCTTGTGAATTTTAGTCATCTTGCTTTCCTCCAGATTCTCTGCGTTATTGCTTTAAATCAAGCTTTCCTGCTACACCACATCCCAAAAACTTAGGACTAAGTCAGGGCAACTATGAAGNTTTTTGTATAGTTGGGATNTTGAATGTACTCCAAAGGCTCACATGTGAAAAGCTCAGTCTCAATGAAGGGGCTGTCAGGATCTATTGGGACGTTTAGAGGTGGGGTGGACTGGGAGATCCAGAGATCACTAAGGGCATGCTCCTTTCTCTCTCCTACTTCCTGGCTATGAAGTGAGGAGCTGTGCCCTGCCACCTGTTCTCACTGTGATATGATGCCTCACTACAGGCTCAAAACCATAGGGCAAATAATCATGTAGTGGAGCCTCCAAAACCATGAGCCAAAGTAAACCTTTTCTTTTTATAAATCTGTTATCTCAGGGTTTTGTTACAATGGTAGGAAACCCCAACCTTACTTATTCTTTTTTTTTCTTCTGGGTTTTCATTCATGCATTGAGTTATGTTCAGTTTACTGAGAACTGATCCTTCATGATTTATCTTTTTCTTTTCCCCACTTGATCAAATAAATTAATCTCTGTAATTCTATTTTAATCCAAAGTGAAAACAAAGGTCTGGGTGATTTTTAATTAATTAACAAAAATCTATTCCCTATTATTACCAGTACCAAGATTTTATCACTTTACTTGATTTGCTATGGTTGCTTGTTCTAACTTTTTTTTTTTTTTTTTTTTTTTTTTTTGCATTGCTGGGCAACAAATTTAGGATATTTAACATTCAAGGCGAGTGCCCCACCACTAGGATACCTCCCTAGTCTTCCAGTTCTCAACATAAGGGTTACAACCCCTTTAGGGGTTGAAGATCAGCTACCCTGCATATCGGATATCTACATTACAATTTATAACACTAGCAAAATTACAGTTATGAAGGAGCAATAAAATAATTTTATAGTTGGGGCCACCACAACATGAGGAACTGTATTAAAAGGTTGCAGCATTAGGAAGGCTGAAAACCACTGGTCTAGAGTTTTGTTCTCCTCATCTTCTCTACATTAGTAACTAGAGTAATAAAACTGAAATATAAACAGACCATATTCATCTACTTAAAAAAAAAATCTTCAATGGGCCCCATTGCCTACAGGATATGATTGTTTTCTTAACATAGCATCAGTTTTTCATAACGTAAGTCTCTTCAAAATTTGCTGGTCACACCTGAAACTGAACTTTAAATCCCAGAAAGAAGCATCTTCCCTACATTTTACCCTCAGCATAGTATTTCTTCCTTATCTCTGACTTTAGCTGATGCTACCTCACTCTTTCTCCTGCTTTCTCCTCATTCTCCCTGTGCAACTTATCCTTAAAGTTTCATCTCAGGTTTTAACTTCTCCAGGATGCATCTTCACTCAGTTTGGGTTGGAAGCAACTCAACACTTGTGGATAACTTTAACATTCCAAATTAATACACAAAAATATTACTATGTCTCAATATTCACTCAGTGAAGACAAGCTTTACATTTGAATAAGCATTGTAAGTATAGTGAGAAACACAGTAATGGTGGCACATAGTAGCCAATGAATAAACCCACTAATAATAATAATGAATAATTCCACTAAGTATATTTTTACTGTGATCCTAATATTTTTCTTTAGGTATCACACCAATTCTCTTTTCTAAGCCTGAGATTTTCTAGAGCTCTGAGATAACAATTTGATAACAAATTTCTAAATAACAATTTGATAACAAATTTCTAATCTTTTGAAGTATTTTATACTAACTTTTTCTAAAAGTCAATCATAAAAGAACTTAAATTTCATGTACAAGTCATGTAAAATATTGATAAACTGTAATAAAATTAGAATGTTTCTGATTAAAAATTGTATAAATTGTCACCTGTTGATCTGTAGTATATTCTGTAGCAGAGTCATGACTGTTGCTCCTATTTGAACATTGTCAGTTTGCAGTAAGTGTAAGAAATGATCACTCTGCAGTACTAAAAGAACAGNGAAAAAAAGAAATGTTAAAGATTCCAGTAACAACCAAAGTGGATTTTGTCTTTTTAAAATCAAATCAAAGCATGATCATTTCTGCTAAACTTTTGGCACTGTAAGCACTATAATAAAGATTTTTATAGATGCAGGCAGTTTTAAATGGTCATAAAGTTAAGAGTCATTCCATTTTTATAAAGTTAGTTATAGTCAATGGGGCACCTATAAATACCAAGCTAAAAATTTATTATTCCTTCTTCTAAGTTGAAAATAGCGTCTCCTAAACCTGAATCTTTATTTTTCGAGCAATGAGTTTCATTAACTAAATAATAAAACACCAAATAAAATTTTTTCTAGATCTATAATTTTTAGGCATGGATTGTTCATAACAGGTTCTAATTAGCCAGTCACAAAAATTTAGTGCTCAGTGCATACACACATTGCTTCACCTCTGTTCTGGCTACTTTATGTCAACTTGACACAAGCCAGGGTCATCAGAGAGGGAGTCTCAAACAGAGAAAATGCCTCCATAAGATCAGACTGTTAGCAAGCCTGTAGGGCCTTTTCTTAATTAGTGATTGATGTGAGACAGCTTAACCCACTGTGGGTGAGGCCACCTCTGGGCTGGTGGTTCTGGTTTCTATTAGAAAGCAGGCTGAGCAAGTCATGTGGAGCAAACCAGTAAGCAGCATCCCTCTATGGCCTCTGCATTGGCTCCTGCCTCCAGATTCCTGCCC
The DNA here is from genome assembly GCA_001675575.1 of Neotoma lepida. Classification (NCBI taxonomy): domain Eukaryota; kingdom Metazoa; phylum Chordata; class Mammalia; order Rodentia; family Cricetidae; genus Neotoma; species Neotoma lepida. The sequence continues at coordinate 123,519 of LZPO01076087.1, forward strand.
AGTTTGAGTTCCTGTCTTTACTNCCTTCAATGATGAACAGTGATGTGGAAGTATAAGCCAAATAAAATAAACCCTTTCCTCCTCAAGTTGCTATTGCTCATAGTATTTCAGCACAATAATAATAACTCTAATTAAGACAACCTTCCATAATCTCCATTTCATCATCTGTGAAACTAAAAATAAATAATTCTCACTAGAGTCTAAGGCACAATGTCCTAGAAAAGACTATGTTCCCAATAACTGCCAGTTTCTGTTCCCTACATCAGCTGAGCACAANAATAATTAAAAGTGAGATCAGATATGTTGCAAGCTTACCTTGCTAACACTACCCTAGCTTTNATAAAAATAACTTTATTCTTTCCTTTTCTATTTCCTGAAATATCAGATTTGCTCTTTTCCACACCAACTCCTGTCCATTTGTACTTATAGCCCAATTATTCACTATATATCATTTTTAACAACTTAGAAAAAATATACTTCTATGTTTTACAAATTGTTACTTTAGTAGTAAAAAAAAATCTAACTACAATAAGGTGTATTTTCTATTTGTGTGTCATATTTTACTAATAACTCTAGACATATCCAGGATTTACTAAAGTCATATGGCATCTAGTTCATAAACTTTCATTTTTCTCTGTTAAAAAGTGTTGTGATAAAGTAATATATTAAGGAGTTACTGTATTTTATTTTTATACTGTTTGCCTTGTAATTCCTTAGCTTCAAAGCAGATGAGTACTTGGTAGAGTAACTCCTACTCCATTACCACATTCACAAAAAGGGCCTATAATTTATTTAATTTTCTGTAATAAAAGATTCAAACATACCCAAAAGCAGACAGAATAATGTAATAAATGCCCATGAGGCAGTCAATTAATTTTAAGCATCAATTCATGGCCAAACTTGTTTTACCTATACTCCCATCTGCTTCCATTTAAGTTAAAACAAATCTAGGACATAAGATTATTTTATCCATNAACATTTCAACACATATTGCCTAAAAATAAGAACTGATGAACAAAAATGCATAACCATTATATCACATAGTAAAAATTATCTCTTAATTTCATCAAGAAGCTAGACAAGTGTTCAAACCTCTAAAGTGTTCTGTCACTTTTTAAGTTTCTTTCAGTCAAGAATCAAATACCATGGAACATGGTTATATTTCAAATTTAAAAATACTAATTATTCTTCCATTTTTATTTTCTTTGTGATTTATTCAGAAAAAAAAAACATGTAAATTGTCCTCTGACAGGTTTGATTCTGTTAATTATATTCCTGGAGTATAATTTGTTTCTTTGATTTTCTCTCAGGTGGTAGTTGGCATTAGAGGATTAAAATGATGCAGGCTTGACTTTTTGGCCATATATTTTATCTGTGATGTTATGAGAATCTAGCTGTCTCTCTTTTTAAGATGTTGACAGGTATAGGTAGGTAATTACTAAATCTGTTCATTCATGAAAGGGTTCCAAAATAAGTGGTACTCTTTCATGCCTTCATTTATTAGCTGAAATGCTTTTACACAGAGAAAATTTTCATTGACGTATATGGCAGAATAAAAGCTAGATTCTTCATTTTACAGTTTAAAAACAATGCATTAGTTCTCTAGCTGACCTCAATGGTAAAATTTGGTGTGTTTAAGTTCACTGCAGTATTGTGATTATAGCTCAACTTTTCTTTATTTGGCTAATAGATGCCTCTTAAACTAAAATAAAAATGTCTCTCTTTATCTGCTGAGCCATTTCACCAGTCCTAGTAGAGGCCTCTTTATGTTGGCTTTTCAGTCCTTTTAATCCTGATAAATTTTAATTGCTTCCTTTACATCTGGTATTTAAGACACTGCAACTCATTTGTTTACTTTCTATCCCAGGCCTAGAGATCAGTAATTTCTTCATAGGTGTGTAACATTTTATAGGGAAAAAATTATTAAAAACTCCATTTCAATATATACATTTGTTTTGGCACATTAATTTTATAAACATTTAACAAACTTTTGATACTTACATTATGGTCTCATATTAACCCTAGACACACTATCATTTTTATTATAGTTCTTCTCAAATATGGTATTTTTTCAAATTATATATTTTCTTTCTCCTTTATATCTAGTTCTAAGTACTTTATATTTTTTAGTTAAACAGTCCCTAAACTGGGAATTTTTAACAATAGTAGATACATAATAGGAAACAGAGAATACTTTAAATAAAAAGTATTTAGACATTCACTTAGCTATATGGCTATCACTAGCTATATGGCTACCAAAAGTATCAGTTAAACTAATTGAAAGTAGTTGTCTTCAGAAAATTGAAAATGGTATGGATTATACATCCAAGGAATGTGCTTTTAATACTTAAAGAACTATGTGGCTCTTTACACGCATGAATAATTCTGAAAGGAAAATAGTAGAATTAAAGATTCAAGTGTTACTGCCTGGAAAAAAAACCCATGATGTTGCATTTATGTAATATGAAATTTGTCAAAGAGTAAGAATTGGGCCATGATTATTAGGAAGAATTACTTTTTTAGTCTTAAGAAAACATAAAAATTAATACATATTTATATTTTCAATGAAAACAAAATAGTCAATACAATAACTCTGAAGTTTAGTAAAATGTTATTAAAGCCTATCTTTACCTGAATAGCCAGATTATGAGTGAAACTGATTTACTCTGTACATGGGAATTTCTTTAGAAAGCTAAANCTAAACTTAAATTGATAACACTAACTGTAATTTTACAAATTACTTTCCCAAACTGTCAAATTAACATCTCAGACTTACTAAATAGAAAAGTTAAGGAAAAAGCTCTACTTTAGCAATAGTTCCTTTAACTTGGCATTTAAAAAGCCAATGCTGTATGACTTGTTTATATTAAACAGTTGGGTTTTTTTTCTCTTACCATTCTGTATGAGTTGAATATGACCTCCCAATAGCCAGAAGAGAGAATCAGTCACAATTTGGAAAAAATGTAGTAATTTATCTTTCTCTTCACCCTTAGGTACAAAAGACAAAAATAATTTACTTTTCTATAATCCACTTTATATAATAAAAAGGAAGAAGGAAAGACATCTCTCAGAGTAGTCAGCNGACTTTAATTCTGGATTCAATAGCTATTTATAAAATACCTGAACTTGTAGTGCTTTGTTTCTTCATTTGTAAAGGCAATGGTTGCAGTATATGAATGCTCCACTACTCACAGAAAAAAAACAAAACAAAGTAGCCTAAGAATTACAGATTGATATGGTTGATATTGCATNAGAATGACTTGTGGAATTTTTTAAATACCCCTATGCACTGATCCAAATATATATACTCTGAAGTTCCAAAGCTGAAGTCTAGACATCTATATTTTCACAAAGTTAGATGAGTGATTTCATTATGCAGCCAGGGTTGAAAACCATGGCAATATGAAAATGTAAGCATGCGAGGCATTATTAATAGAACCTTTCAGTTCCAGTTTCTACGCTAAGACTTTATGACAGCAGAGAACCACTTCTCATTATAACTCACTGTCTCCAATTTTGACGTAGAGTAAATGTTCCATTAATATTTACTAAGTAAATAAACAGTGTTTTTNGATGACTCTATTCTTGTGAAAAGGTAGTAGGCGTGCCACAACAGGAGACAAAACAGAGTCCATTGACAATGTCTATCATTTACTAGCCATATAACTTTAAAGTTGTATAAGGGCCTTGAAACTCATCCAGGCCGTGAAAATTTCTACTGCAGCACAAAACTGGTAACAGTTATCAAACAAACAAACCACCTGTTAATTATAACAACTGTCCTTCCTATAAAACTACC
>LZPO01076088.1:2386-12875 GCA_001675575.1 Neotoma lepida
TCTTTCATTTTTAGAGCTGGGAAATCCAAGGTCAGTGTCCAGAGTTAATTCCCGCTGAAGGCTACAAAGGAGATCCATGCATTTCTCTATGCTTTTGTAATCCCCACATTCCTTGGCTTGTATAGGACTGTCTTGTTTCTCTGTCTTTACACTTTCTCTCCACAAATTTTCTCCCTGTGTCCNAATTTTNCCCCTTTAAATGGACATCAATCATATTCAATTTGGGCTTTCCCTAACAATCTCATCTCAACTTGANGATCTGCAAAGACCCTACTTACAAATAAGGCATATATGCAGATCCTGGAGGTTAGGACATAGCACAGTTCAATGCATAACTCATGTTAAATTACTTCAAGGAAGCCAAGGCACAGAGAAAATAACGAATTTGTTNTATAACATGGAACAGGCTCAGGCCAGTTCACTGCTCGTCTCCTGCTGGCTATACTTGTTCTTGTTTTTGGAAAGAGAATGAGAAGATNTGCTGTGCTAGTGTNATTTAGAAGTCNCTGCTTTCTTCTGGGTTCACCTCAGCAGAAATCATGGTTCTTGTGCTCCTCAGAGAATTCAGAGGGGACAGAGCAATGGGCAAGAGCTTCATTAGAGGAAGCAATCCAGCCCAGCAAAAGAACCAGCTGTGCCAAGCAGCATCTTTGGTGCTGGTATGTGAGTATGGGGATTAGATTCCTCCTCTCACTGCTATCCCTACCCTTGCCTACCACAGGGGGAGCACTATCAGGAAAGGGGTGTGCTTTTCTTGGAAGCCTATTCCCAGAATTCAGTATGTTGTAGGTAGATAGAGGACACAGGAAAATTTTTCTAGGGGGAAGCAAACAGCTGAAGCCAGTTTGAACTAACCCAGCTACTTGGTCACTACCACTTGTTGATAACATCCTGTTTTGGGGACTCTGAGCTGGTCCACCCTCGGTCAACTACTACCATTCTCTTTTTGTTTGGGGTGGGGGCTGGCAAAGCTAGAGAGATGATCATGACGTAGTATTATTTTCTTATTTTTAAACAAATGTTTAAGATTAAAAAATATGGGTATGAGTGCCTTGCTTTAATGAATATATGTGCACCACATGCATGCCTAGTGCCCTCAGTGGTCAGAAGAGGGACTTGGATCCCTAGACTTATAGATGATTGTGAGCCACAGTGTGGGTGCTGGGAGCAAAACTCAGGTCTTCTGCAAGAACAGCAAGTGTTCCCTAGTTACTGGCCTTTATGTCCTGTATGGGGCCCATTGGTCACTCCTTGCTGATCTAACCTTCTTGATAACAGCTACACTTTTCTGTGTGTATAAGGGTAAATGTTTATAATATAGTTAGGAATTATGCTGTTCTAATAAAGTGGTGGCAGTTTATTCTCCTCTAAGATCCATGACCTCACTACCCTCAGATAGTTGGCTAGGTTTCTAGTACCAGGCATGATTTCCCTTCTGCTGGGACCTTAAGTCCAATTAGGTAGCTGTTGGTTATTGTCAAGATATGAGTGCCACTATTTCACCTACAGGGATATCTTTCCATGCTGGTTGTTGCTGTGGTTTACAAGCATCACTGGACTACTGGCTGCTTCCCTACCTTGACCACTTGCATAGCACTTCGTAGTACTATGAAAGCTTGTCCTTGGGGAGGAGGCTTTCACGGCAGATCCAGCTCAAATCTTCTGACCCCAAAGTGCGTGCTATCTTCAGCAATATGAACTTAAAATACATGTGTACCCAGGAGTCAGGANATGACAATAAGTGAGCAAGCAGAGGGATTCAGTGAACCATGTTGTGCTAACATGGTTTAGACCTGAACTCTTTTCACAGCTTGGTGATTTGAATGAGAATGGCCTCCATGGGCTTATATCTTTGAATACTTGGTTGCCAGTTAGTAAAACTGGGAAAGATTAGGAGGTGTGGCTCGGTTGGAGGAGATGTGTCACTGGAAGCAGGCTTTGAAGTCTCAAAAGATATGTGTCATTACCAGCAACCCCCTACCCCTGCCACCTCTTCCTTGAGGAACAATGTGTAAGTTCTCAGTGGTTTCTGCTTGCAGCTCTTTGCTCCACAGTCATGGACTCTAACTCTCTGAAACTTAGTCCTAAAGTAAACACNTTCTTTTATAATTTGCTTTGGTCATGGTGTCTTATCGCAGTGCTATAAAAATTAACCAATATGCATAGTTCTGGTTTTCCCTGTGGATACTTGATTTCATAGCAAATAAAATTTTAAAAATCTGGTATTTAGTTGGACTTGGGTCAAACAGGCATTGAGTGGGAGAAGCCAGGGACCCTGTGTTGTAAATGATAGGAAGAAATGAAATGCCACAGTTTGGTCTTGGTGTGATAAAAACAGGACGAGACCTCAGGCCATCCATGTGGAAGGACAATAAGGTGACAGTGTGTTGAAGTATTGACAACAGAGTGACAATGGCACAAGAAATTCAAGTAGACTAGCCAGCTTACAAGTCTGGCTCCACCGTTTAGTCTTTAAAAACACCTATGTCTGTGAGCTCTGTGTTAATAGAAAGTGTAAATGATCAAATAAGAAAACTCATGCCGAACCAAAGTCATCCTGCTGAGCAACCGAGCATTCGCTAGAGAACCTTATAGGACACTACCTACAGAACACTGGGAATGATTGCACTAATCTAAGTATTTTTGCAGGTGATTATCAACTTCGGTCCTCTTTTTCCTCCTCCATCTTCTCTCCACCCNCGGGTAACAACTAGTCTCTCATTAACATCCAGAGNGAAGTATCATTAGCTCCATGAAGAAGAAACAATCAAGTGGAATTTGCTTCTTTGGTACCTGACTCATTTCCTGTAACAGAATGATCTCCTGTTTGTTGTCTATGCTGTCACAGATGACAGAACTTTTTTCTTTTATGGGGCTGAATAGAATTTGAATGTTCTCAGTCCAAGGACAAACGTATGACACAATGGTGATGTTAAATACACTGACTTCATTATTGTATGGCGTATACATGTTGCAAAGCATCATGCTTTACCCTGTGAAAATGCATAATTGTCATGTCAAATAAAATTAATTTAAAGGCAATGAAAATTAAGTAACATGAAAAGTTTATATTTAAGAAACAAACCACATGATATAGGTTCCTCTCCATGGTATTCCTCACACAGTGCTTTGCTTTCCATCTCTATTTCCCTCCCAAGTAGCTGGGGTTAGACACAGTGTTTATACTCTAATAGTGTGTCCAGTACCGGTCACAGAGTTATCTAGANAAGATTTGGCTGACTGAATGGTTGGATGAATGAAAGAATAAATGAATGAATACAGTTGAAAGTACTGGGCTAAGAACAGAGTCATGGCTTGAGTCTTTTCCATTTTCAACTGTGAACTGGCCAGTGTGACATCTGTGAGCCTCCTCCCTAGTCAGTATTTTTTTGCTAGGATCTGTGCACTTGAGATGCCTCCCAGGATAAAATGTTTACTGGACGATTCTNCCCCGTGGACAGGCTTCTTCGTGTGATTGTGATTCTTGTCTGGGGAACGTTCTGCAGAGTAGCTAAGACACACCCCTTCTCACTCCCCAGGCAACCTTTCCGGCCCAGCCCCTCAGCCCATCCTTTTCTCTTTCATGCTGCCTCAGCCTGTGGTAGATCCCGACCACTGTCTCTCTCTGCCTTATGTGATTTATGAGCCCAGTGACACGAAGGTCAGAACGCAGATTGTTCTGCAAGCACTCCTGAAGCCCGTGCATGGGTCTGGAGAGCAAGCCTCCAGGGACAGCTTGCAGGATATTGGACTGAGTTTGCAACAAGCAACTTTAGGTGGCCCTGGATGTCACTAGACAGTCCAACCGGTCATTGTTTTCTTCCTGCCCTTTGACCTAGACCTCAATCTACAGCAGATGAGGACATCGTACCTTTAGATATACACAGAAGAAGACAATTCTAGAAGGAACCTAACCTGAGGTGCCAGTTGAGATTTCTGTAGCCCTGTTATTGTCTATAGTTATGTTTACCTAAGCAATTGGCAGGATACAACAGGATTCTTACAGAATTTGAGCTTGGAAATAGTCAAATTGTGGCTAATCCCCTCAATTACTTAATCAGCAACTGGCATTTAGAGGAACTTCTATACACTGGGCACTGGGGTAGAGGCTGAGACAAACAAGAGAGGGATGCTTGGCATGAGGGATTTCTTGTTGAAATGAACTTGGACTCAAATTCTGCTTCCCTCTCTGAGCAACCACATGGAGCTTGTTTAGTTTCNTGGAGACGAATGTGACCGTCAAACCACGATGATGCACATCAACATCCAGGGACTGGGTAATACAATACACAAGTACACTTCAATTTTGGCTCTTGAGAACTTTGTGTTCTCTAGTCTAGAAGAAGTCACTTGATAGAATTTTCTGGAGCGATCGTTGAAAGAGTCAATGCCTAGGCTCTACCTCTAGGGATCCCAGGGACATTGCTGAATTTTAGAAGCTTCAATGTCATTCTAAAGCATAGCTGGGTTTGAGTCAACTGTTTGATAAGGCAGAATTAACATATGACACAGAGAAAACTTTATTACTAAACGCCTGAAGCAGCTTTTGAATTGCTTCCGTCCTGCTGCCTATGTTAAACATCGACAGTTTATTACCCATAAACCCACTAAGTTATGTTTAGAGACTTCTTCAGAAATCCACATTGAATTGATTTCTTAAAACAAAAAAAAGATTTGTTAGTTTTCCGGCTGCTCTTACCCATGGAAGAAGTCACAAACCAGCAACAGGGAAGAAAGACCTTTATAGAGGGAGAGGGAGAGGTACAAAAGGACGTGCTCAGGCCTGTAAGGAGCATGTAGAAAGAGAGGACAGAGAGAGCGGGGTGAGCAGGACCTGCCTTTTAAGGACTGGCCCACGCATGGGCACTTGGGTCTGTGTGGCTACTCCACGCATGCGCAGATTACATGGTCGGGCTATGCGCGCGAACTACGAACTGTGCGACCATGTAGTTCACAGGTTTACTTGGGAGGGGGTGAGGGAGGGGCAAGGGAGGGGCGTGACTATCATTCCAGACTCTTGGTCTTTATAAATAATAGCGGACAAGAGGGTATGGGGCGTCTTGTATCTCGAAAACTGCTTCCAGCTGACTTGGTGGGCATCGATTGACTCTTGGGTGAAGGCAGAAGGGGGATTCTGAGGTAGTCAGGTGTCCTGGGATGGTGGGCTGCCATCTGCTATCCTGGAGTTGTCCATCTGTCCTGGCTTGGGGCTCCGAGGTTGCTTGTGTCTGAGAGAGTGAGCCTGGATGTTGTCAGTGGTCCTCTGTCTCCGGCCCTATGGTGGTCCTGTAACAACTAGCTGAGTGCTTTAATTAGGAGTGGGAACCAGGAAAGAAAATTCTGTGAGTTGGGACCTCACTGTTCTGCAATTGGTGGCAGGTCAGTGGATCCTGGTGTCCTCTGGAACTTAAGAGAGCAGGGCCCTATCTGTGTGACTGTGTATGAAGAGAGATATTTTTGTGAGTTGGAGGTGAAGTGAAAGGCTTTAGATGGGACAGGTGAATCTAGTGAGGAAAGCCCTTGAGCTTAGCAGCTGTTGGAGTTACAAGAATTACCTTGAAGGGTCCCTGCCATTTAGGAGAAAGGGGTGTTAAAGGGCGAAGAGGTTGGGCGGAGCAGCTTTTTCCTGAGAAGGTCAGAAATGATGAGCTTAAGTCCTCTTAGGCTCTGGAGTGAGAGAGGATATTGAGCTTGAGTAATATACCTAGTAGAGTCCTGCAACTGGATAATGATAGGGGGCTGGTGCCTAGCAATAGAAGGGTTCTGGGTGTCCCAGACCTTGGGGTCCACCTGAGAGGCTGGCAGGGGACATGAACTGTTAGTGTTAGTAGGGTGGGTGGCTAGGAGGAGGAGGAGAGGAGCTGCTGACGAGTCTGGGGTGAGGCAAATCTGGGGAGCAAATGAAATAGAGGCTCCCAGTTTGGCTAAAACATCTCTTCCCATTAGAGGTACAGGACATGTTGGCACCACTAAAAATGTATGTGTAAAAGGAATGCCCCTAAAAATACAATTGAGAGGTGGAGTCTGATGAGGTAGGTAAGGTTGTCCTCCTACCCTGACAATAGGGAATCGAGAAGGAAGAGTTGGACCTCAAAACTCTCTCAGGACTGAATAGGTGGCTCCAGTATTCACAAGGAAAGAGATGGATTGCCCAGCCACTATTATGATTACCCTGGGTTCCCTGTGTGAGATGGGCGTGGCTGGGCTGGGAACCAGGCAGCTTCAATCATCTTCCATCAAAGCTAAACCCAGGAGGTCCGCTGGGGGTTGATCCTGATTTGATGACCCCATGCCACCAGGTGCACGGGGGCAATCAATGGACCAATGCCCCTCTATGTGGCATCTCGGACAAGGCCCTGGTGGTGGCCCTCAGAGGGCCTGGTGGTGAGCAGTGCAAGCCCGAGCCCAGTGACCTTCTTGCCCACACTTGAAGCAGGGACCTGGCGGCTTTCGGGGAGCCAATCGGACAGCTTGTGCCAGCATTTGGCATTTTTGTTTTTGGGCCTTTTCATCTCTCCCATGATACAACTTAAATGCCACTGCTAATTGTTCAGCCTGTGGGGTCAAGGGGCCTCTCTACAAATGTTTAACCTTAGCCCTAATGTCAGGGAAGCTCTGTGAGACAAAATGGGTCATAAGTAACTGCCTGCCCTCCGGACTTTCAGGATCTAAGCTGGTATATTGAAGGAGGGCCTTTGTAAGCCGTTCTAGNAAATTNGATGNATTTTCATCCTTATCTTGAATTATAGTTCNTAANTTTTCATAGTTTACTGGCTTTAGGGCAGCCTTANANAGGCCTGCCAGGNGGCAGGTGATGAATCTNTCTCTGGCTAGNGACCTGTCCTGAGTATTATAATCCCAGTGTGGGTCTATGTCTGGAACTGCCTNNGCCCCTGNTGGGTGNGNNGGGTTAGTCTGGTGTGTCTCATCTGCATGTGTTCTTGCCTGTTCCCAAACACGCCTGCGCTCCTCAGGAGGTAGATTATTAGAAAGTATCATATATACATCATGAAAGGTGAGACTATAAGATTGAGTGATATATTGAAATTGTCTAATAAAGGAAGTAGAATTAGAGGTATAGGAACCCAGTTTTTGTTCTATTTGAGAGAGTTCTGAAAGAGAGAATGGGACATGAACTTTTACCAGTCCATGCACCCCGGCTACCTCTCGCAAGGGGAGAATGGTCTGTGGGTTGGCATGGCTGGGGTCAGATCCCTTAGCAGTCCGAGAGCGGGTAGTGGGAGATGTGAAAGTTGGAGCTAGAGGCAGACTTTTGGAAGTGCCTGGTACTGGAGGAGAAGAGGAAGCCAGAGGAGGAACCGAAGGAGCAGCAGCAGGCTTGGGGGTGGGGGTAGGAGCAGAAGGTCGGAAAGGCAGAGGTTCGTTGGCAGGGTCTAGAGTCAGAGGTTCCTCAGGTTCAGGATTCATAGCTAGAAGCATGTGAGCAGGAGAGAAGGAATGGAGAAGGGAAGGTTTAGAGCTTAGATAGAAAAAAGCCTGAATATAGGGTAACTCTTTCCATTTGCCTGTACGCTGGCAGAAGTTAGACAGTTCCCTTAAAGTGTCGGGTCTAAGGAGCCAGATGGAGGCCAGGTTCTATTGTTAGCTAGAACATATTTAGGCCATTTTTTAGTACAGAGGCGAATAAGCTTAGGGATCTTTAAGTAAGGCATCAAAGTGAGGGGTTTTAAAGCCTCTAGAACACATCCTAGGGGTGAGGTGGGACTAATTGGGTTGGATGGCTTGTTTCCCATGTGTTCAGCAGAGAGGGAAGAAAAAATAGATAATTACAAAATAAAAATAAAATAAAAGAAAAAACTGCAATAACTCAAGGCCAAGGTCCCGGACCCCGGGCCAAGGTATCTAAAAAGAAAAAAACTCAATGAACCAAGGCCAAGGTCCCGGACGCGAGGCCAAGGTATATAAAATAAAAAGAAAAAACCGCAATGACCCAAGTTCAAAGTTCCGGGCATCCCCAGGACTAAGAATGGGTCTACAACTGGGCACAGGCCACCGCTACACTTTGCCAAGCGGGGGTGGGGGCCTAGGCTGGTGCAGGTGGGGACTCCCCGGGAGTCCTACAGCATTTACTGCCTTGTCAGGCCAGTTAAATGTATAGTCCCTATGCAGCCGGAGGATGCAGCGGTCCGAAAACAAAAGGTATATCCCTAAGTGCACACGTGGGAAATGGCTAGAACCCTGAGCCTGCGTTAGGGATCAGCCATAGCCAGTGAAGGCCATGGCCGGGGGTGCCCCCAGCCTCAGGGACACCAGTGGGGCGCCGGATGATCAATGGTCGTCCCCACGGGTCCAAGAGGCTGTTTACGCTGGCTGGAAGGGGTAACTCACCTATCAGAGGGCTGGTGTGAAATGGAGAAGTCCAGCGGCCAGGCAAACAGAAGACGGGCTGTCATGATTGGGGCAGAACCTCAGTACAGGTTCCCAGTCAGAAAACGCTGGGAGGGCCTGTTTTGCACGGCACCAAAATGTTAGTTTTCTGGCCACTCTTACCCCTGGAAGAAGTCACAAACCAGGAACAGGGAAGAAAGACCTTTATAGAGGGAGAGGGAGAGGTACAAAAGGACATGCTCAGGCCTGTAAGGAGCACGTAGAAAGAGAGGACAGAGAGGGTGGGGTGAGTGGGACCTGCCTTTTAAGGACTGGCCCACACATGTGCAATTGGGTCTGCGTGGCTACTCCAAGCATGTGAAGATTACATGGTCGCGCTATGCACGTGAACTACGAACTGCGCAACCACGTAGTGCATGGGTTTACTTGGGAGGGGGGTAAGGGAGGGGCGAGGGAGGGTCGTGACTATCAAGATTTCCTTAAAAAAAAAAGCCCTTTCTAGAAAAAGTCTTGCTCTTTTTTTCCTTTTGTGTGTAGTGTGTGTGTGTGAATGTGAATATGGGTGTATATCTATATGTGCACATGTGTGGAGGTCTAAGGGTGATGTTGGGTGTCTCCCCTTGATCTTGTATTGAGATAGGGTCTCTCAGCTGAGCCCAGGATTCGCCCATTTGGCTAGTCTGTTGTGCTGACTAGTTTTATGTCAATTTATACAGGCTAGAGTCATTTGACAGGAGGGATCTTCGGTTGAGAAAATGTCTCCATAACTTCTGGCTGTAAGCAAGCCTGTAGTGCATTTTCTTAATTAGTGATTAATAGGGAAGGGACCAGCCCATTGTGCTTGGTGCCACCCTTGGGCTGGTTTTCCTGGGTTCTTTAAGAATGTAGGCTTGGAAAACCGGAGGAAGCAAGCCAGTAAGCAGCATCCCTCCATGACCTCTGCATCAGCTCCTGCCTCCAAGCTCCTGTATGTTTGAATGAACAGTGATATGGAAGTGTAAGCCAAGTAAACTCTTTCTTCACCAAGTTGCTTTGGTTATGGTGTTTTGTCATAGCAATAGTAACTCTAACTAGGAGTTAGACTCTTTTCCTAGACTCTTTGCTTTAGGGATCACCTGTCTCCACTTCCTATTATAGCTGGGCCACTACACCCACCTCACATTTCTATGTATCCTGGGAATCTGAATCCAAGACCTTGTGCTTGAGCAGCAAGCATTTTGCCTCCTGAGCCATCTCTCCAGCCCTAAAGTCTTGGCCTTTCTTTTGCCGTCTGCTCCTCTGAGCTACTGGGATAGGAGTGGGGATCCAACCTTGATAGTGCTACCCCAAGTGGCACTTTCAGATGTTTATTCACTAAGTATAAGCTCCATGAAAGCAAACACAAAGCGAGCAGAAAGTAGGAGGAAAAGACAATGAGGCGCCATGTGCAACCTATTCCTCTTATGCTTACTCTGACCTCAAATGCAAACCAAGGCTCACATGATCTCTTTTATGCCCATGTCAATGTCCCTCAAGCCCTGGGCATCTGGAAGCATTGCCAATAATGCAGCTAGCTACTACATGGCTTCTGTTATCTTTGTTCCAAAGTGCCAGCCAGCCCCAACTCTGACTACTGAGAAAAGCATGGCTATCAAATGCACAAGTGCTTTATATCTATGATACTTTTAATGACTCCTGTCCTCCTCCAGCAATACCCCTCCCTCTGACTCAGAAAAATCAAACCCCTAACAAATATCAGTAAACTAATCTTCCTGGTAACCTGGATTAGAGGAGCATCAATTAAACGTAAAGATGTAAGTGATTACCCAAGGCCGATTGAAGGAGAATCAGGTGCTCCCATCTCCCACTTCCAGCGCCAAGACCTAGCTCTCTATTTACAGAGCACAATGTTGCTGTGATAGCCTAATTGATTTATAATGTTTTTCCCCATATTGTAGCATGTGTGCAATTAGTTACTGAAAAGGAAACACAGCTCAGCTCAGTTGCTGCATCTGCTTCTAGTCAGGGACTTACAATTTCATGCCCTGTTTTCCAGATGGCTTGATTAACATGCAAGGAAACCTAGTGACTTGGCCAGGGCTGCAGATGAAGCTGGGTAATCGCAGGTATAATTAGACCAGGGAGAAATGTCCCCGATGGG
>LZPO01076088.1:28775-42069 GCA_001675575.1 Neotoma lepida
GTGTGTACATGCATGTGTGTGTGCGTGAATGTGTGCGTGTGTGCGTGCATGCATGTGTGTGTGTGCATGCGTGTGTGTGTGTGTATGTGCGTGCATGTGTGTGTGTGTCTGTGTGTGTGTTGTCAAAAAAGGAGAAAGGATATAGTATTCATTGCATAACGCTGAGACTCTGACAGTAAGAAATGGTTTTCATCATCTCTTTTCAATTGCTTTAAGACGATAAGACTCCCTTTGCTCTCTTTGGGGAACCAATTCCATAAATAATTTGTTCTGCATGCAAGGAAGTGTTTTCTGATGCTGAAGTCTGAATTTTTTTTTACCATGTTTAATTTACTTATTCTCTTTTATACTCTTAGAGTTTTCTGGGGAAAAAGCATTTAATAATTATTTGATAGTAACAACTGTATGTTGGGGAATAGTATTTTCAGGTTTGTTACTTTTGCTTATATTGCATTTGTTTAACTCTGTGAAGCTGTGTTACTGTGCCTGTGTAAAACACCTGATGATCTAATCAAGAACTAAACGGCCAATAGCAAGGCAGGGGAAAGGATAGGCGGGGCTGGCAGGCAGAGAGAATATATAGAAGGAGCAATCTGGGAGGAAGAAGCAAGTAGCCAGAGAAAGAGGACTCCAGGGACCAGTCACCCAGCTACACAGCAAGCCACAGAATAAGTTTTACAGAAGTAAGAGAATGGGTAAAGCTCAGAGGCAAAAGGTAGATGGGATAATTTAAGTTAAGGAAAGCTGGCAAGAAACAAGCCAAGCTAAGGCTGGGCATTCATAATTAAGAATAAGCCTCTGTGTGTGATTTATATGGGAGCTGGGTGGCAGGCCCCCATAGAGCCAAAATAACCAACAACTGGAGACTGTTTTGTTCTGTTCTGTATTTTCTGGAGGGATTTTCAAACAGTATTCGGCTTGACTTTGTAGAATTGCAGTGGAAATGCTGATAGAACCCACTGGAAGACCATGGGGTTGCCCTAAGGTGTGATACTACAAGGTAGACAATTGGTCTCTGTGCCTGAGGAAGTTCATTTGTATGTAGCAAATCTTCACTGTAATGGGAGATATAATTGCCTGATTGGTGTATATTGTCTCTACTTTCACCTTCCTCTTCAGATAGCTATGTGGTTTTTTTTCATGGAGTACCACATTTTTATATTAGAGTTAAATGCATTACTATGTTTTGGGTGTGTCTCAAAAGACTTTTCCAGCAGCCATGCAGATACCATTTCAATTACTTAACCTAAATTACTTTCAAACTTTAAAAATGTGGGAGAGAAAAAAAATAGGAGTATTTATATTTTCTGGAAAGAATTTAATAATCTTTCTCAAGAACTGTAAATATAGTTGCAATCTTTGATCCTCAAATCCCTTCTATAACAAATTAGTATTTAAAAATATAGTCAAGATACACTAACAGCAATTGGTTAGGTTTGTTTATAACTGGAAAACAAATGCTGAAATCGAAATNAATTATGAAAGGGTCAGTAACATAAACAGTGATGTATCAGTTTAAAATATTACAATTACCAGGCAGAATCATTGCAAATGTATTTATTGATATGACAATACATATAATACTTTAATAATAATATAATTAAATTCTTAAAGGTGTGCNGCAATGCCATTGCAATATAGTTTTCACTTTAAAAATGTATGATGGTACCATACATATGTTATATATGATTATATATGTATATAACTGTTATAACAATAATAGTTAAAATGATAGGATCTGGCCAGGAACAGACAGACAGACAAACAAGCAAATTTGGCTTTTAGGTAAGTACATGTACACACACACACAGAGAGCCTAGGAAATGATACAGACCATTTTCTTTCTTTCCTGTGAAGTTCATCTTTCAAATCATGCTTAATGTACATTGTNGGGCATCCAACAAGTCCTTCACTTCTGAGATGCTGTCATCTTTTTTCCTCTTTCCTCTCTCACCTGGGGCCCTGATGCATCTTGGAAGTGCAGTGTCAGATTCTTGTGTTTCTGACATCAGATCTGGCTCATCTTGACAGGCTGGCAATGCATTGCTTTCTGAGGGGTTTACTATTTATAGACTTAAAAGTACTAAGTTGCTCCTAAACAAATACTTCTTTTTGCATATAGTCACTGCCGCTGGGTTTTTGGCTCAAGGCACCCCCCACCTGTCCTGTGCAAGCAAAAGACAGAAGAGAAAGACAACATCTTGAAACACACACAACTGAAATGATCAATACTGCAAATATTATTAATATTTTCTCCTGAGTTTGGTGATTGTGACTGACTTCAATGTTCTTCATTTTATTCTCGTTTACTTTCAGGGTTTTAGGGCTCGAACCTATTGCATAAACAGAAAAGAAAATTTTCATTAGAATACCCATTTGCAAGAGAAGATAAAAAGTCACAAAGTGCAAAATAATGATAGCACTAGTTTTCAACCTATGCCATTCCTTCTTACACTCATAACTCTAAATGTGTCACCTGTTACAGATGCAAAGTGACTGACAGAAGCAAGAAGGAAGGATACAGTGGCATCTGTCCTTATGAAGTGCAGCAGGCAAGTAGAGTGTTGTCCTTGTCTTTGAACTCTGTATGTATGAGCCATTTGTTCTTATATTTGTAACAGCAAACTGTAGCAGGAAACCTAGTCAAAGGGATATCACCTTATGACATCAAAGTAAACCTTTCTCTAACAGTTCAAATGGCAGCTCTGTGAAGCAACTGGATCCTGAAGCAGTCATCAGGGTTCCCTGCTGTGTCTGTATTGAGGGTTTACAAGTGTGAATTCTAACATTGGCTGCACTCTTTCTAGTCAAAAATGTCTCCAGCCATACTCTGGCTAGGTCTAGCTTATAGTCTTTTCAGGGTGGCTTCACAACATTTGATTCATACATTACATGAAGTGTATTACCTTCAACAAATCAGTCCGCTGGAAATGAAAAAAGTTAAAGGAAACCATTGACGCTTTGAGTTCAGATTCTCAAAGGCGTCACTTATCATGACCGACGCTGAGGTAGAAATGTTGGCAGTGCTCATTAAGCTACAGTTTCATCTACATTTCAACTGCCCTGGCAGGCTAAACTCCAAGAGATGGTAAACTGTGAGCAACACTTGGGATTCACTCATTTTCTGTGTTCAGCAAACGCAGGCAGTGTGAATTCATCCTAATGACAAATGTCACGTTCTCTTCCCAAACATCATCTGTACCAAACTGTACAATTGGCATCTGCTTTGACAACTCTAGCAAGCAGTCACAGAGATGGGAGACCATCTGTGTTCAACAATATGCCCAGTGTCTACACAGAACAGAGTGGGAAAGAATAGTGCTTAGGGAAAAAAAAAGTACTGTCTAAAATGACCATGAATGTTGGGATTTAGGATCTCAGGGGAGAATGCATGACAAGAGTTGAACATGACACAGATTCCTGCCTAGAATAGTCTCAAGGGGCCAAGATTCTCCCTTGTGGATTGAACTGATGAAAGAGAATATTGAATAAACAGCTCCTGTTACTGGATTAAGTAGCTGGCTCAGTTCTTTCTCTTCCATTAACTGGTTCTGTTTACTGGGATAAACTACTTGGCCCATCTTGCTCTCTTGAGCATAAACTGGCTATCTGTTTCCCTGATTAAGTTATTCAGTATTTATTTGTTCATCTAACAGGCCCTGGGGATTTCTGAGAACTGTCTGTCCATCTCTTCCACGAATTTCTCATCTGTACTCAGCACCATATGCCTACAGCCTCCTACCTCTAATCCAAATCCTTTGCTCCGGTTGGAGTCTAACTCTTGCATTTGGAATGGGGCTAAGGATTCCAGCTCATAGTAATCTGTTTTCTTGAACTGAGACATAAACTTGAAAACTCTTGGCGGTAGTATTCCCATCACATGTGCAGGGTCCGAAGAAACTATTGTGTAAGAAACAGAAGAATAAAGCAGATTTAAAAAAATCAAAGGAAAACTCCAGTGATTTCCTTAGACTCACTGCTTCCTGAAGTCTAACCTACTTCTTTCTGGCTTTTGTGATAAAGTTTAGTGTATGCAATTCTATGGTTTTTTTTTTTTATTTCCTTAAGCTATTTTGTCATTTGTAACAAAAGGAAAGTTAATTCAACATGCTAGGTGATTTTGGTCTCTGATTTATTGCTTAGTTTCTTTAATAGGATGCATTGCTTAAGAGTCTTTGGTTGTTAACAAGAAAAAAATAAATGACTCTAATACAATATCAAGGTGTTGAGTTAAAGAGATAGGTCACCCCATCCTTATCTATCCTGAGTCTATGGTTCTATTAAGATGAAAATCTTCCATCAGTGGGAAACAAGCATGAAGACAAGAGATTTATCATTTCTTCCTTCATGGATGAGTAGTAAAACATGTACACAAAAAGCCATAAAATCCATCAACACCTGATGACAAGTCTAGAAGAAACTTAAAAAACAGGATGTGCCTGCTCTGTCCTGGTTTTAGTAGGTGATTCTGAAGTCTCACATTTAGAACACACGGTGTCACCAGAAAATATAAGAGGTTGCACAAGAAAAATTCTCAAGGAAGTGTTTCATATTTGTAAGCAGCTGCTGTGGGGGCCTGCAGAGCCAAGTTGTTTACAAGATGGTCCTGGGAGGAGGTAGGGAGGAAGGAACCAAGTTGTTGACAAAGGTCTGTGGGGGGGGTCTGTGGAGGAAGCAAGGAGGGAGAAGCCTAAGCTGTTTATGTCTGGGTGACCTTTAAACTGATTGGCCCGATGGGGCATCTACCCCCGCCCCTCTCTAGCTTTGTGGTTTTAGGCTTTAAAAGGGGCTTACTGTTTTTCAATAAATGAGTCTGATTGTCTCCTGGGAAAAGGAGGCTGGGAACAGGCAGACAGTCGCACCTACCTTGCCTTGGTTCTAGGTTGTCCCTTCTCAGGAGACCTAAGTTCTCAGTGGGGCAGACATCACAACAAGCTGCCAAGATCTGACCCGTTTGAATCCAAAGCTGTTTTTCATTTGAATCCAAAGCTGTTTTTGCCATGAGAATGAGATGGTAAACTTGTGTAATAAAAGAACTGATTAAGATAGGTCTTCTGGCCCAGAATAGCTTAAGGTAACAGTGAAGCTGAAAGTATGAATGGGTGATTAAGTGATAGTGAGGGTTGTTAGAGCTAGAAGAGTCTTGATAGGTCAGTCTAGTTTATCCAGTACGTTCTCGATCTTCTGAGTGGTGCCCTCATTTCTGTAGCTCCTTCCACACCGTCTGTTTCCTTTACTCTGTGAGGTTCTGTTCCAGCTCTGCTTCTTGAAGGAAGCTCTTTGAGCATGTTATCACAGAGCTATTGTTCCATTTTCTGAGTGTGAAACATTTGATCTTGGTGCTCTTTAGTTAACAAGCCTGTGGTGGTTTGCTACAGCCTGTATTAGTTCTGATGATGCTAGCTACTCTACACAAAATCCCAAACTATTTCTGGCTTAACCCAGGAAAGAACTGGGTTTTGTTTATGNTATTTTCCAGGCAAGATTTCCAGCTTTTAGGTATATTTTCTCCACGTGGAGAGTCAGGGACTTTGGCTATCATGGACTCCCCAATATCTCTCTGAGGCCTTGGAATCTTCTGTATCCAGGTCCATGAGTGGAGTTGTTCTACCTAGCTTCAAAAATCACCAATAGAAATCTCTNCCTTTGCATTGTGAGGAAGTAAGGACACGGCATAATCCACAAGAAGGATGGAAGTGTAGCCCTGGGTAGTGAACTCATTCTGATTGGAGCTCTGGAGTGTGAACTTGAATTGTGGCTTGTGGTTAGCCGTCTCTGCCACAAGCTTCTTCCTACCCCTCTCTTTCTTTCTTCCCTTCTTTACCATCTTTCTCTCCCTCCCTCTTTTCTGCATAGCTCAGGCTGGCCCGAAACTCACTTTATGGTCCTCTTGTCATGCACTTCTTTTACTGATTCTTAACTTTCTGTACAATGTTTCTCATTTTGGCAATTAAAATTCTCAATGGAGAGTCATACCTGTTATGCAATTGCACTATCTTCTCTATAATAAATACTTCACCTATCTTGAATATATTTTGTTCCCAATAAATGTGTTTTGAGTAGTTTATAATACATTTTAAGAGTCTCTTAGAATCACTTTGATACCAAATTTCTCCAGAGTGCCCAAATACTGCCTTTTTCTCCAGTACGATGACTCCTTGAAACAAATGCACACGTGAAATGGGACCGTTATCTTGAAGAATTGTAACAAGGTGCCTTATGCAGCAACATTTACTCCTCAGACATGTTCAGAACAACTACAAGGCGCCAAACATGACAAATGCTTTGGTGAAGGCAGTGAAAATCTTTCAGTCTCTGCCCATGGGGGAGTTGNTCAAGACTGACAAGAAAAATCAAGAGTTTGGAGCTTTTCCACTGGGATGGGCATAAAGATACAGATAAGAATGGTTGGAGCTTGAGTGGAGTGCACGCAGTGTGAGGTCCCTCACTTCACTGTTTGATCCACTGAGCTGAGCTCAACACAGAAGCCATTCTTCATGGCAGTAATGCTAATATTATTAATAAAGTAACCTGTAGAGCACAGTATGTTTTATCAGACGTAGTTATGCAGATCATGTGATTTGCCTTCCCCCACAAAAATCTCTGAGATAGGTGTTGTCATTTCATTCTGGGAAATTAAAAACATAGGATTCAGGAAAACAAGTACAATTTCAAATATTATAACATTAAGAAACAGTAGCACTGGACTATAATGAATCTTGTATTAATGTATTGGGTAACTTAAATTCATTCCAGCATTTGACAGGGGAATCAATGGCAGAGCCAGTGATTGAAGCAATAAAAGTCTTAATGACTGGGTAGACTGCATTTTATGAAGCTTATGGCTAGGAAGCCATAGCCAAATTGCTTTTTCCAAGGATGTGCTAACTTGTACTCTGATTCTATATCTCTCTGGTGATCTCCAAACATCAAAACTTGAATCAGGGTCCTAACTGAGTAGCTTTTCTTGAGACTATCAGGAGCTCTGATTGAGGCAAAGATCTTTGCTAGTAGAGAGTTTACAAGCAGAAGTCTGAAGTCCACACTGTCTCCAGATCACCTTGCCAGTGAGGGAACGATGTTGAATTTGTGCAGTGTTACAGCGACACCTGCTGGACTTTCTCTAACTAGCAAGTGCAATTCCCGCAGATGGGAGCTCAATGTAATCATATAAGGACAGGATCCTAAATCTCACACATGTGAGAAATAAAATAATTTTCCATGGGAAAAATTCAAACTATTATCTCACTTTCCATATGTGAAATAAAGCTTTTCCAGGTAAGATGGCTTGACATTAAGCACTCAATTTTAGACTAAAATATGATAAGAATTGTGCTACCTCACAGCCAGAAGAAAAGAGAAATCACGATGGTTTGGAAATGTAATACGATCAGAGTCTGTAAAACCAAGTGCATTTACCCAGCACCTTTGCCTGAAGAACATTTTTAATCGCTATTCTTTTCCGGCTCAAAAATAGATGTCAAATTCTCACTTTCTTGAGGCTTCTGGGGAGAATGCTTGCTTTAAAGATCTACTCAGAATATGGTTTACACTTCTTGAATCTCTCCTCTTCTCTTCTCTTCCAGATTCTTCTATTCTATCCCACTGTTCTCCCCACCCTCCCATACATGGGCAAACTGTAGTGCATAGCAGCAGTATCTTGGATCTCTTAAGAGCTTTGCAGATGAGCTCAAACCCATATTTCAGATCAGTCCTGAAGTCATCGGATTCAAGCTTGTCACATTTTTCTGCACATAAATCTCCAGACATATTTTGTTCATTATCTGTTCTCATCTTTAAGGCAAACACCTGCAACTCATTTCAAGGTTGGAAGATAGCCGAGAACTTTCAACCTAACATTTATGGATTTTTTTGTTTGTTTGTTTGTTTTGATTTCTGCTTTGGTCAGGAATCTCAGAGATACCATGTTCCTTACTTTGTAGGCCATCTAAGCACTGGGCTCAGTTGCTCATGAGCGCACCCTCCATACTGAAATTGGAAACTAACTTTGGAACTCTCTTTCATTAGCGTTTTAATTGTATGATGTACACTCTAAATCATTTCTTCAGTGTGCATGAGAAAGAGGCGGAGAAACCTAGGTGTGTGGTGTGGCATGGCAGGCTGCTGGCCTACTTGCCGCTCCAGTGTCTAGAATTCACGTCCACAGCATTATGACTCTCTGAATCTGAGGATTAGGAGGGGAATACTGACTTCCAAGATGAAACCATTGATCCTGGCTCTTCTATTGACTTCCAGGTAATTTGGACAGTATTTGCACTTCCTTGTTTTATATATTTACTTTTGAAGGAAGATAACTGTTTTTTAATTATTTACTTAAAAAATTTAATATATCAGTATTGTATTTATTGTCCACCCCATTCAACTCTTCCTCCACTTCCTACCCTGCTCCATCTAAAATTTATGACCTCTNTTTCTTTCCCTTTAACAAATATTTAAATAAAATACGCCTGCACACACACAATCTTTTAATTCCATTCAGTGTAATGTTCTTATGTATGTTTTTAGGGCAAACAACTTGGTATTGGATAACCAACTATGGTGCTCATCCCCAGGGATGACTGATTCTTCTTTTCTCAGCAGTCCTTGCCTGTAGGTCTTCATCTAGGAGTGGGGCCTTGTGAGATTTCCACCATTCACATCGGCATGTCAACTATTGTCACTGTGCTGCTCTTCTTACTCAACCATATTGTTGAGATTTGGTGAGTGCAGCTTTCCTGTCAGATAGAGAAGACAAATATCGCAGTAGACGGCCAGATCCTCTGGTTCTTACAGTCTCTCTACCCCTCTTTTATGATGTTCCCTGAGCCTTAGATGTAGGGGTTGTGCTGTGGATGTATCAGTTGGAACTGGGTACCACACCATCAACTGGTCTCTGCATTTTGATCAGTTATGACTTGCTATAAAGATGTTCACGTGCTACCCAAAGAAGCTTCTTTAATGAGGGGTGAGAGCGACACTTACTAGGTTGGACGGATGCACAGATGTGTGTCTAGGCTAGGCCAGACTGGACCTGGGCACAAGATGAATGTACCAGACAGAGCCTGGAGGTTGGATGAGGTACAGACAGGCTAAAGTCAGGCAAGCTTACTGGACTTGGCTAATGCACAGGATGTGTGATCATTATAAATTGATCTCATGTGTTTGCACTTGCCAGTCTTGTTTACTTACTCGTGAAGGAAGATAATTGTTTTTTATTAATTAAGATAAATATATTTACCTCTGTTATACAGTCTTTAGTGTAAAAATATGGGCACATGTATTCTAATGATATGTGTCAGGATAAATCAGTGATATAAGAGAAATGCAGTTATCTCAACATCTCTAGGGCTCACTCCAGGATTCCCACACATTCCCAAACCTAAGGATTTATAGAAATAAATAGAAAATAGTACAATGTATATAGCCTTTACCACCCTCCTCTATACTCTTAATCATCTCTAGGTGACTCATAAGAACTAATGCAGTGTAAATGCTAAATAAACAGACATGACCTTGTCTTATTTAGAAGCAAGAATAATGCTACAGCTGTTCACTATGGACACTTGCTTTTTGAATATTTTCTGTCCACATTGGTTGAACTGTCTGATGCAGAGCCAGCATACATAGAGTTTAGAATGTGTACCTTGAATGTTCTGATTCCTGTGCTACTGACACAGGCAAAATACTGTCTGTGAGAATCTTCTGTGGCCTTGAAAAGTTCATTACATTTGTGCTAACTTGAAATGTTAGGAGGAAACATAATTAGATTATAGTCGACAAGAATATGCTGCTGATACTATCATAGGCTTCCATACATGTTCATCTCTCTGTCCTGTGACACAGCCACTTCTAACTGAACAATCATGGAAGTAAGAAAAAGACCAACTTGGAAGGTGAAGACACAGTATTTGCAAGGGGGGTTTTGTTGAAGAGCAGTGTCAATGATCACCACTGTCTGTTCCTCAACCCACAAAAACTCAAAGAGAAGCATTAATTCAGAAATCACTTGGCCAGTCAGCAAATACCCTGGACCCCAAGTACAGGCCTCTTATAGGGCATACCATTTTAGAACATCCCAAAGTACTTCAGAAGTTTTCACATGACACACCAGGATGAAAACAGAGATAGTTGGGTACAGAAAGTTATTTTTATTTTAGTTCCCATTCTGGTGACTACATAGTGGATGGTATCAATTGCTTCCACCTTATCTGCAGGAATATTTAAACTTCATGTCCTGTCTCAGACAATACCTTCCAAATCGTGACTAAGGAGAAAGTGCCAACAGCTTCTTAGAAATTCATGAGAGCATGTATTAGGATTTTAGGGTATACAGTGTGACATATAAAGTCTGTTGATTGATAATTTTTAGCTCATAGTGAGTAGTAAGTAGTTCCTTGGAATTCATAGCTGTATGTGTATGTGTGGGTGTGGTGCGTGTGCATGAATGTGTGTATGAATGTGTGTGTGCCTGTAGAGGCCAAAGACAACCTCAAGCACTGGTCTTGCACCTACCTTATTTGAGCCACTCTTTTTGTTGTTCCATCACTGTGTACACAAGGCCAATTGTCCTTTAGCTTCCAGAGTGTTTCCTGTTTCTACCCCCATCCCATAAGAGGAGTGCTGAGTTTATATGCTCATGCTGACATGCCAGCTATAATGGGTTCTGGAGATTTGAATTCAGGTTCTTGTTTGTATAACAAGCGTTTTGCCTACTGAGACCAAGGATGTATATGAAAAGAGAACTGTGGGTTGTGGTATTCAAGGATAGAAGGGTTAGATATCTATATACATACATACACACACACACACACACACACACACACACACACACACACACATACATACTACAAAAGCACAACAATAGGACTTTTAAGACACACTATGGTCAGGGACAGGAAGACATTGTGACCAGAGTTGTGGCACAGGTACTCATGTCCATGGCTAAGTGTCTGGTGAGTCTCAGCTTTGAATTTTTGGCTCATGAGCTACAGAACCCTGTACTTAGCCCTTCCTCCTGCCTCATTTTAAATTTATTGTTGTAATCACTAGGTNTAATAGCAGCCAAGTCATCAGAGGACAGTGTTCTGACAGGATAATGGCCCTCAGCTTTGAAAACAGTGTCTCAGTTTCCCTGAGATCTCTTCTTTGGCAGCTTGTCACACTGTCCAACCCTATTGATATTATCTTTTAATTGCTCCAAAAGACCCACCTCTTAGTCAACATGTCTGAGGTTCTCAGGGAGCTAGGCTCTCTGGACTGACAATTCCAGTCCATTCTATTATTTGAGTTCCAAAGTCCAAGGGGAAAGAGTGATTACTTAAAGATGAAAATGAGCATTTTGAGGAAGTACAGAAAGCTCTATTCAGGATACTAATTAAAACTAAAGTAACAAGGAAGGCAAGCTATCCTGCAAGGATTCTAGGGACACCATGTATGCTGTGTATACAAGGACAAGTATACCATATTGAATAGAATATTCAAGAAAAATTTCTTCTAAGATTTAGTTTTATTTTTTAATTATGTGTATTTGTGTGCGTTTTTGTGTGGGAGTGTGGTGTGAGTACAGTGCTGTGGAGGCTAGACATGGGTGTCAGATAACCTGGAACTGGAGTTACAGGTGGTTGTGAGCCACCTGCCTTGGGTGATGGGAACTGAACTCAGATCTGCAAGAGCGCTGAGTGTTCTTAACAATGGAGCCGTCTCTCCAGCTAACTCCAAAATGAAATTTCTGAACCGAGTGTTTTTAAACTCTTGCATAATGTATAACTAGAGAATCCTAGCACTTCCAAGGCCTCAGTATATTTTCTCTGGCCTCAGATTTATTGTCGGTCAGATATGTATGTCCGGGTGACCTTTTTGTTGCCATTACTGTTTCTGCTAAGCATGTAAGAACTGATGCCTGGGAAGGTGGCCTACTGTTCCCTGTATACTGTACTCACCATGGACAACAGGCAGCATCGGACTTGACTTGCAAGAAGACTTTGGGAAAGAAGAGGGAAAACAGGATTGGGCCATGCAAAGTTTGAAAGCCAACCACAGAATGGGGTTTCCTTTGTTACTGTTGCTGGTCAGGCATGGTTGTGACACAACCTGGTCTGAAGTTCCCTGGGGCATATGAAGCTTGAGGGTAGAGCTTCCTCAGAGTCCAAGTGGGCTGNGCTGGCTCTGATGCATGGCATAAAAGATGACTGCTTCTGCAGGGGACACAGGTGTGGGACAAGAGATGGCCTCTGTGTCACTGAGATGGATTTAGCTCACTTGAAGTTTCCTTTTCTCCTGCTCAGATTTAGGGTTTCATGTTCATCATCTTAGTTGCTATGTGCTTACCACAGAGGTCATTCCGTAGGAAAATGAGCTTTGCATAAGTATTCTCCATCCATATAGCCTCAGGACTCATCAACATTGCCTCCGCTGAAAGCTATTTTTGGCACATAGCCTCCCCAGAGTCAGCTTCAGAAGTGATGGTACCCCACCCTTGTTTCCGACTCACACTAGACCTTGGCTGCCAGAGTCTGATTAGGAGCCTCCCTGAGCCTTCTCCTGCAGCTGACTCCTGTCTCCCATCCCTTTTCCTGTCATTGTCCTGCTCACTCCTGATAAGATTACGTTTGTCCCCATGAAGAGAAATTTTCTTTCCTGTACGTTAATGTTTTTCAAAGACCACCAATGAAAAGATCTCCATGCTAATGTCAGATAATTTTTTTACTAGAGGTTGGGAAAGCCAAGAGAGGAACAGGAGGTCCCAGGAGGCACTTAAGAAACATCTGGCCCAATATCACCAAACTTCAGTCCTCATTACCAAATTCAGGTCTGTTTTGGCTACAGAGCAGGGAATGAATAGTAGTTCATTCTACTAACTGGAGGTCTTAGGTCATCTGTCAAGGTAGAGTTGGGTGAGGTGGGTGCCATATTTAGTAGTTGGCGGGTGGCTTATAGGCAAGTTAATTCAGAGCTAGCCTCAGCTTCCTCATTTGTAAAAGGCAGACATTTCTTACCTCGCTTTTGATTCTTTTGAGCATTAGTGAAATGGTCTGGTGTCCTATCTTTCTAAGTAGAAAATAGAGTATGTAGTTTGATCACCTAAGCATATAAATTCCATGAAGTCTAGGAAGCAAACGCCAAACAGGGTGTTAGAATGTCCAGGTATAGTCGGGTGGTGGTGGCACACACCTTTAATCCCAGCACTAGGGAGGTAGAGGCAGGCGGATCTCTGTGAGTTCGAGGCCAGCCTGGGCTACCAAGTGAGTTCCAGGAAAGGCACAAAGCAACACAGAGAAACCCTGTCTCGAAAAAC
>LZPO01076089.1:0-13669 GCA_001675575.1 Neotoma lepida
AAAAAAAAAATCTTACTAACTCGGATGAAACGATGTTTTAAAACACAGTTACATCCGAACAGACAAAATGATTAGGTGGTACTTCTAACAAGTGAAATTCTGAGAAGGGAGAGAATCAGACTTCTGATTTGGTTATCAAGATATCTACCTGTGTCATATTACAATATTGTCTGAGCTGTTCTCCAACATGTAGGGTAGTTTCAAATAAAACACTTTAAGGGATGATTTCTTTAAAGTGTATATACGTATTTATCATAAAAAACCAAAACCAAAAACTGATGTCAATATAGAGATTTCTTCCTCTATTTCAATATATATGCCAGTTTACAGATATTCAGAGTTGAGTTTCTTAAGTATACAGTAAGTCCATGGCACAATACCTAGCTGAACACTACAGTGTCAAGACTAAGGAGCAGGAAAAGGAAGTCACACTCCTTACCAATCCATCATGTCACATGCTATTGCTCTTTGAACTCTTATTCAAGAAAGAATTAATTTTAAAAGAAAGAATTTCCTTAATCCCAACATATTCTTTCTAATTAATCAACACTTAAAGCTAAGAATTTCTACTTCCTAAATATGGTTTTATATAAAAATATATATATACACACACACACCTGTTTGTGTGTGTGTGTGTACATATCAGAAATGAACAGCACATGGTAACATCTACAAGCCCTCTTAGTTCAACTCTTCCTGAGAACAGATTAAAGGCATCTGCTTTCCCCTAAGTTTTTTTTAGAAAGGAGGGCTGTTTGTAACCTAGGGGCTTGCTGTCATTTACTCCAGCCATGGAGTAACTTCGATGCCATGATAGGTAGGAGTCACCATGACCAGCTCACTTCTCTTCATTAGTATAACCTTGAGACTTTAGAAAGTTAATGATATGTCGGAATATGTAAAATAATACTCCCAGCTATCAGTGACATAGAACCTTATTTTCAGTCTTGTATCTCCTACCTGTGCAGATCTAAGAAATGTTGGCATTATCAGGTATGTCTACTTATAATACATCAAAAATGATGCTGCCACACTATCAATACCAATTGGATCTGTGTGCTTGCAAATACAGGGCCTTGAGCACAAACACTGAGCTATGCCACTAGCTCATTTACAAAACTTGACGTGCTAGGACAGTTTTAACAACAATTCAACGGGAAGAGAACTGCAATAAACAAACCATGAAGTCTAACACTGACTGAAGATTAAAGAAATGGACCAGAGTTTAGAAGAATAAGTGCTTCCGCACTATCAGAAAAGGCTTAAAATTTTACAAGTCAAAGTTTGATTCTGAGGTTAATGACAATAACTATAATTGTCTTTGAAATTATACTTAATATAAATCTTCCTCTTATTGTCCTTAAAAAGACATCTATTACCTTATATGTATTACCCATAAGTTACTATGAAAAAAATTACTGAGCCACATCACCATCGTATACAAAGCTTGGACTTAGAAATCTTCTTAAACTAATGATTCCACATGTCCATGCACTAATTGCATAGTTAGTTTCGTGGGGCAAGGGTCATGTTTCCTGCTTCCTTTGCATACCACAATGCTAAGTCATATGTTGGTGGCCAAGAAAAGAGACCCAAAGGTTAGTAATGAACTATTCTAGATTATCTGACTAAGAGCAAAAGAACTAGAATTACAAGTATTTTTTCATGGCTAACCACAGAAAATACTGACACATTCCTTGTTTAAGTTTTATCTCATACACTACATATTTTAAGAATATATTGGTTGGTTGTGCATTGTCTACTCTGATAGTATAATTGTTCAAACAGGATATAAATATGAATTATACAAGTTTTTAATTTCATGGCAAGTTTCTGTAGGACAATTTAACACAAAAGTGAATACGTAAAATGTAATTCAATGGCCAATGATTAAAGTATGCCACTTCAAATTTTAAGTTTATTAATAAGAGCCATGATATCCACACATTTACCCCTCAGCTTATTCGATACTATTTCTGACGACACAAAAGTGAAATTTTTAATCCAACTACTTTCTTAAAAATTTTACAACTCCTCTAAAGACATNTAAGACATCTCATTTCCTCAACAAGCCACAGAGGACTGTGAAGAAACACTTCCATGCTAAATGCCATAGCCAAGGAAAACATCTAAAATATTCTGTAAAGTAAATAAAAGTCTTAATTTCAAACAAAAAAAAATTTAAAATAGAAATTATAAAATGTTTTAAAATCAATTGAAAATACAACTCAGAAACTGTCAATTTCNGAGGCAAAATGAAACTGATTTGTGCAATATGATAGCATTATATTTATATCACACACTGATTAAACTTGTTTCACCATGTATCAACACCTAGTTTAGAAGCTTCTTTCACTGAAGATATGAAACAGCATCTTTCACTGTAAAATATTCTTCCTAGGACACTGTTGTATTCCATTTATTAAATAGAAGATATACCACCTTCATAACTGGTTCCATGTTTCACTTTCTCGGCATACAAATACTACAAACAGCATACAGTTCCCAAAAGAATTACAAGTAAGTTAAGTTACATAAGTCTTTTGCTTCAAATCCCTACCTCCCATGTTTATTGCTCCACGGGGACCCATATCACCCATTCTCATTTCCTGTTCTCTCTGTAAGTAAACATAGTTGTCAGAGTCAACCTATCGATCTTATGACTTGACATTTCCCATCTAAAATCAAACAGAAAACAGTGAGTTGGGATATCACTTTCCATTAAANTTCTGAAAATTTCCAACATTATTTACTTAACAAGACTACTAAAAGAGAGGAAACAAAAGGAAAAAATAAAAATTAGAAAAAACAAAAACAAAAAACCTTAGAACATCCAAGGCATAATAAGAATTACGTGCTTAGAATATCCAGTTTGATACAGAAGACCAGATTACAAATGAACCAGACTACATAAAATCTGCCAGCTCTTTAAGACTGCTACTCCAGAGAAACTTGCCTAGACCTTTTATCAAAGAAAAACCTAGCATTAATAAGGCCAATTTCATTTAACTTCCAGGTTAAATAGTCTTAAGGTTACAAGCAGTTTTCATTATATAAAACTTGCACAATTATTCTTGCGTTTTCATTTAACTAACCAGGTATTATTCCACTTCTGGTCTACAGACACACCCTAAGTCTTCAGTATGCACAAAGTTTTATGTAATATTGCTTTCCTTTAAATAAAGCAGTGGTTTTATTTGAAACATGAATAAATTGTTTCTTATTTGCCAAGTTCTGAAATGATGTATTGTAGAAGTTAATTATAACACAAAAAGCAGGTTATATAAATTAATAACTTCAAATTTCATTACAGTAGCTACTTCATAAGAGTTATTTACTACCAGTTACTTCAAAATTAAGCCAGTGAAATTACTCAATAAAATGATGTTGACAACATGAAAAGTATTCTGAGACAAAAGTATCAATGAATGTTTCAATTCAATCCATGGCTGAATGAAACACAATTATCCTTGGTAAAAGCAATTGTTGTTAACCCTACATGTTTAATGATGATATACTACTGGAGAAAACAGCATATAAAACCAAGGACCTAAAATGCTATAATGGAAGAATAAATGGCATTAAGTAGTAAGTGACCTCTTTAAAAGATATCCCAGAGTGCTTGGGTGTAGAATTTAGTAGCAGAGCACCTCTCTACCAAACACAGAGTCCATGGTTGGATCCCCTAGCACAGGTATGAGCAGGGAAAAGTCCTGCCCACTTAATCTAAAGAACCAGATATTTTAATCAAGCATTAATAAAGCAATGTGAAATGAACAAAGTTATGATACAACCAAAATAAATGTCGTTACATTTATTAGAAAATGTAAAATACCACACCTTCTTAGAAGTACATTTTTTTTCTTCTCATAAAACTTGTTATTAATAGATACTATTATTAACATTTGAAAAGGGTAAGAAGACTAAGGCTGGACATGTAGAGCATGCTGTTCATCCCAGCATTCCCACGAGGCAGAGGGAAAAAGGTATCACTGTGAGGTGCAGACAAGCCAGGTCTATATGAGAAAGATTGTCTCAAAAATGAAAAAAGGCAGNTAAGATTGAAATGATGACCAATCAAGCATCATATGGAAAAAACTTTAAACATGTTAAGTATTTATTAGTTAAGTATCCTTCTCATCACTTCTAGCTAATGTTACTGTCCAAATCTACTGTCACATACTTCTACTGAAATGCAAAAGCAAAGATTACAGTGATTTTATAAGATGAAAGTGAGACTCAAGAATATTGTCTATCCACACCAACTTAAAGAATTCACAACTATGTGCCAATGCAAAAGGCAAGAGACCTTTCCTTTCCAAGAGACCTTACAAAAATTTCTTTTAATAATGTTGGAGATCAAACCCAGGGCCTAAAGCAGGATAGGCAAGAGTAGAGCAACAACCTCAGGCATGGATAGCTTTTAATATATTTTAAAATATAAAAAAGCTAACATTTTCTTAGATATTAGTGATGCTTTATGATTTTACTGTAAATACTCTTTATAGTGTAAACTGAAAAACCTGTAGCCAACATCTCAACAGTCTTTTACTAGGGACTAGAAAAATGGCCCATTGTTAAGAGCAACTGCTGCTCTTCCAATGACTTAAGTTCAGTTTCCAACACCAAAACCAGGCAGCTCATAACCATCTCTAACTTCAGCATCAAGGGATCTGGTGTCCCCTTCTGGTCTCCAAGGTACTTGTATATACATGGCATACACTCACATAGATACACATAAATTTAAAAAAGCAAATAAAATCTAAGGGGAAAAAAAAGGCTTTCCTATGGGGTCTGGAGAGAAGACTCAGCAGTTAAAGAGCACACAAATGGGTGGCTCATGCAGTTAGTAACTCAAATTCTAGGGAAACTGGAACCCTCTTCTGGTCCCTGCAGGCACGTGCACACTTGTGGTGTACATTAATTAATGTAGGCAGGCAGGCACACACATATGCATACACACACATAGGCACGCACGCACGCGCACACACACACACACACACACACACACACACGGAAATCTTCAATATTTCCATGCAATAAAATAAAACTACGATGAAAACTTATGTTTTAAAATAGAGAGTCAACCCTATTAGGAAGAACTACCTTTGTGTGTGCACATGGGTATCATGTGCAAAATTCAAATTGCACATGGAGACCCAAGGTCAATGCTTGGTATGATTCCTCAATCCCTTTCCCATCTTTTTTATTTGGGGGTGGGAAAAAGATAAGAGTTTCACTGGTTACCCTAGAACTTGCTATGTAGAACAGACTGGCCTAGAAACTCACAGAAATGCAACTGCCTCTGCCTCCTTAGTGTTGGGATTAACAGTGTACAACATCATACACAGCATTCCACCATTCTTTTTTGAAACCTTGGCGGGCCTGGAACTTGTTATGTAACTTTGGCTGGCCACTAGGGATGAGACTGACTCTCCTGAGTGCATATACCACAGCACCAGGCCCAGTTTTTTATTTTGAGGCAGAATCTCTCATTGAGCCTCAAGTTCATCAAGTGAAAGAGGTTGGAGTTTTAGGAACTGGGCCCCAATACCCATCACACACACAGAAACAAAGTTGGAATTACAGGCTCACATAACCATGTCTGACTGCAATGCCTGGCTTTGTAGACGGGTCTTATGCTTGTATGGCAGGCACTGGACCAACTGAGCCACCTCCCTGGCCTATTTCTAGAGTCATCCCTTGGAGCAGAAGATAAAACTGAGATAAAGAGCTAGTAAATAACTTGCTCAAGGCAATACAAAGAGAAAATGACTAAGGCCATGTAATCCTTTAAAATTTTATAACAATTAAAAAATCATCTTACTAGCCAGGCGGTGGTAGCACATGCCTTTAATCCCAGCACTCAAGAGGCATAGGCAGGCAGATCTCTGTGAGTTCAAGGCCAGCCTGGTTTACAGAGTGAGTTCTAGGAAAGGCTCCAAAGCTACACAGAGAGACCCTGTCTCGAAAAACCAAAAAAAATAAATAAATAAATTCTGCTACCAGAATTTTNAAAATTTCACCATTACAACATGCCTCTTCAACAATCCCAACAGTAAAAAACCCTAACTGAAGTTAACTTAAATTGTAAGACTGTATCTTTCCATAAAAGAATTATAAATTAACAGATGACAAAATAAGAAGCACCGTACAACACTTTTGCAGAAAGAAGCGCATTCCATGTTAGCAGGAGCTTCTGAAGTACTACTTAAGAGTATCCACAGCCCTTTCAGAAAGTACACAAAGTAACAAATTTTCTGTTTCATTTAACATTGAAAGTTCTAATACTAAATTATGATACTGAGATTTTATCAAGCATTTTCACAATATCAACATTCATGACACTCCAAGATGGCAAAAACAATGATATGAGAAAATCCTGGGACCTGGACCCACTGTGTACTAGTAATTACTGTACTCATGACATACATCTGACAGTATGATTATGGATAAATGAAGGAAGCAGCAAAACTGACTTATTAAACCCATCATCAGCTACATGGACTTTATTATTACCTGTATAACTAAACAGAACACATACAGACAGCACTTCTGGTATACTGTAAAGGAGGATGGTTATTCCAAAAACAGTTCGTATGTGACTGGGTCACACAGTAATAAACAAACCACTTTCAACACATTTTTACCAAGGACTTCAACGTCTGACTGCTGACATGATACTGAGAAATACAGTTTCTGTGTAAAAGAGTAACAATTAGATGATTTGCTTAAAAGAGCAACAGTTTACGTGATGCCTAAAAATTTTTTCATGATAAGAAGTTCCACTCCAAGTTCAAGGCAGACAATAGGTTTTAGTGCAAAAGCATTCCTAAGATACTACCATTCAAGTATTATCCACTTAAGAATTTTTTTTTCTTNTTTTGGAGAGGGGGAGAATATAAAGTCTCACTGTGTAGCCCTGGCTGACTGGGAACTTGATATGTAGGCCAAGCTGGCCGCAAACTCAGGGATCCGCCTACCTCTGCCTCCCAAGTGCTGGGAATAAAGGTGTACACAATCACATTTGTCTTTATGGATAGTTTTGCAATTCATGAAATACAAAAGCAAGCATGGAAAGATAACTATTTGGTGTGGCAGAATATTAAGCAATTTACAAATTTACCATTTATATTTTACCAAGTTATTAAACATTAAAGACACAGAATGCAAACTAAGACTGCATTCCTTATATAGGCATTAAAAATATTTTAATTTATTTTACAACATCTCTGTGTGTGTGTGTCATGTGGGCATGGCCACAGAAGCCAGAAAAGGGCAGTGTGTGCCTCAAGCTCTGGAAGAGCAGCAACTACACTTAACACTCAACATCATCCATCTCTACAACATCGACACTTAACACTCAAAACATCATCCACCTCTACAACATCATCCATCTCTACAACATCGACACTTAACACTCAACATCATCCATCTCTACAACGTCGACATCTTTTGAAAATTTGTCAATTTGTAAAATTGCAAATATTAATAAAATAATAAAAGGCTCTTTCAGTAAACTTTAATAGTATAAAGAGATCTAAATGTCACAAATATTGATATCTCATTGCTTTGTTATTGTATGTCTTTTTGTTTTGAAATAAGGTCTCATTTAGAAGAGCTGGACTGGACCTTACTAAGTGGCTGAGGCTGGCCTTGAATTCCAGACACCCATGCCTTCAATTCTCAAGTGATGGAATACAAGCATATGCCGCTAATCTCACTTGAAAAAAAATTTCTTTTAAGAGTAGATATTTATCTATTACTATTTTATATANAGAGAGGTATTTTGCCTACATGTGTATCTAATCACAACTTGCTTGCCTGGTACCCACATAGGCCAGAAAGGGGACAAGATCACCTGAAACAGGAGTTACAGACAATTGTGAACCATCACGTAGGTGCTAAGAATCAACACATGGTCCTGTCCAAGAGCTGCTAATGCTCTTAACTGCTCAGCCATATCTCAAAGCCCTATTTTATCTTCTATCATGTGTATATCACATGAGTGTACACTTCAAGTGTGAGGGTTCCAGAGTAGGCCAGAAGCATCAGATCCCCTAGAACTGGAGTTACAGATAGTTCTGAGACACCTGACATGGGTGCCAGGAAACAAACTCAGGTCCTTTGGAAGAGCAATTTACACTTGCAAATGGTGAACCATCTCTCTAGACCCAAGAGAACTCTTTAAAGTTCTAGTCATTCGTCTTCAATGAAAATATAAAGCAGGGGAAAAAAAGTCTACACCAACATACATTAATCTATTCCCAAAGCATCGTAAATATGCCACTATTGGAACCTGATACTACTCTTCCTTTAATATTCAGGATATAAGTGTAATTTTAAATATATTATACATTTCACATAATAAAATGGTGTGGTTCTAGTTTTTACAATCACTTTATGTGCACTGAGTCTATATGTACATAGAACAAACAAAGGACTTACAAAAACTGGTTCTTTCCTTCCACCAAGTATCCAGGGATCAAACTTAGGTTGCCAGGCTTGGCAGCAAGCTCCTCTACTTACTGAACCATACTGCCAGCTCAGTGTGTTTTATTTTAAGGCAATATAATTAAAAAGAATCATATAATGTCCAAGGCAAAAGTAAAGTATTTTTTCTTTGAATAAAGTCTCAATGACCATGGCCAACAATCTTAATAAGTTTCTTAGACATGTCTAGGGATCAATCTGCGACACAAGTATTTAAACACACAATGTAGAAAAAATAGCTAGTTCCNGCAGTTAACAAGATTCAACCCTATCAATAAATATTTCTAAACCTAAATTTATAAATGTATCAACCACATCTAGCATGTCCTTTCTCTGCTTTAGTAAAGAAACTTGTGTAACAGGGTACCTACTAACTGGCCAAACTTCCATGAAAAAGAAAGAAATGTTGTCAGCAAGCAGAAGTGTTAGCTAAAACACTCTTCCTAGACCCAAAGAATAGCACAAAAACTATCATCATGTAAGCTATCAAACAAATAGGAACAGGAAATGGCTTGCAGAGCCTGACTGCTGCCGACCTAACCAACATAGAGAAAAGCTCAGAGAAGGTGGCACTGCCCCCCAGCTTGCTTTTCAAGCCAGCCTTACCCCAGCCCAGATTGGTCTCCCATGAAAGCAAGCTTCCGGCAGCAGTTTCACAAGCCATGATCCCTAGCTAACTGAACACTTTGAATTCAGATAATTGAAAACAACATCCAAAACTCCATATACTTCACAATCAGAAGAGTAAATACTTGATGAAAGGTAAACTCCTTGACTTTCTGCCGCCAATGTGAAGACATGCATTCTAAAATACTCATACTCCAGGGAGTAGTCCTCAGTTTTTGTCATCATTAAATGAAACTGACATCACATGTAATTATAGAATCAAAATTTAAAAGAAAGAGACTAGAAAGATGACCCAGTGGTTAAGAGCACTGACTGCTCTTACCAAGGACATAGGTTTAATTCCCAGGACCCACATCGCAGCTCACACCATCCATAATTCCAATTCCAGGGGATCCAATGCCCTCTTCTGGCCTCCCCAGGCACCAGGCACACGAGACATACATGATGGCAAAACATTCATACACATAAAACAAAAACTAATAGAAGACAGAGGAAGAAAGGGAGGAGAAAGAAAGTATTCAAATAACAAATGGAAAGAGAGAGAGAAGGATTCTAGCCAATGTCTGATAATCAGTGACAGATAAGTACAGATAAGAAGCAACAGGAGAAATCATCAGTCATTGTTGGTGGGAATTAAAATAGCATAAACACTGTAAAAGAAGGTCTGGTGGTTACATAACTCTTACTCTTACCATATGGTCCAAATCACCACCTTGCATTTACCCAAGAGAGTTGAAAATTGTCCAAACAAAAATTTCCCATGAATGTTAATAGTAGCTAAAACTTGAAATCAATAAAAAATACCTTTGAATAAATTTTAGTAAATTTAGGAAAGCAAAATTATTGTTCAACACTAAAAAGAAATGATCTGTCAAATTATTAAGATGCATAGAAAATTTAAATCTTAAATGAAAAATGCCAATGTAAAGGACACCGCACACTGTATTATACTAAATACGACATTGTATGAACAACAAGACATGAGCACAGTAAAAAGAATAGGGGTTGTAAAGGATAAGGAAGGAAGGCTAAAAGCAGAGCAGGGTGGTGGTGGTGGTGGTGGTGGGGAGTGTGTGTGTGTGTGTGTGTGTGTGTGTGCGTGTGCATGTGCGTGTACTCTGCCCAATACCAGATAAGGAAGGAAGGCTAAAAGCAGAGCACAGGGGGTTGTGTGTGTCTACTTTGCCCAATATCAGAACGATAAAAGTCATTGTACATTTGTCAAAACCCTCATAATAATAACCCTTAACTACTGGCTGTAATTGGCAGTGCCAACATGTGTTCATCAACCGCTATCAAACTTGCTGTGCTAGTATAGAGACAGTGGGAGGATATAGTAGACAAGGCATGAGGGAAACCTCCATGCCTTCCCATCAGTGTTGCTAGGAGTTTAAAACTACTTTTAAGAATTAAAAAAAAAAAAAAAAGGCAGACAAGGAAGGAGAATGAGAGAGAAGAGCAAATGATAGATAGGCGACCTAGCCTCCAAAAACAGTTTAATAATCAATTATTAAGTTTATTCTATATTTGTCATAAAAATAAAAATAATTGCTCTTTGCCCAATCAGAAATCAAAGTAACAAGCATGGAGAATACATAAAAAATAAGAGCTTTCACCCAATAATGCATTTTTAGGCCTTAACATGCAGCAAAATCAATAGCTGCTTTTTAATACCTAGAATTTTTCTGAGACTGAATTGCACATAACTACATATAATCTAACAGGTATCAGCAGACAAAAGGGAACATATATTATACATAAATTAATATTTGAACACATATATTGAGAATATTTGTAATGCATTTACCTGAGGACATACATTCATGATTTTAATTTTCAATTGTCATACCAAATTGTTTTGTTTTGTATCCTGAGATAGGGTGTTCATGAAAACTCTTGATCCCCCTGTCTCAGCCTAACTACTGGGATTACAGACATGTGCCACTGAAAATATGCTTTTAGTTGCTAGAATAGATCAGTAATACTCAATAATTCTTCAATTTAATTTAGTTTTATTTTGTTTAATAACAAACTACTAAGGATATGAGCAATGGCATCAGCTACATCTTATAACATCTTATAACTTATAACACTAGTGGGACATATCTGCCCCCTTGATTTGTCTCTTTATCACTATCACACAGTATGTTTTCTTACGAACATTATGCAAATATTGTGATTGGCCAGGTCAAATTATGAAAGATGAACCGAAGAACAAAACAAACTGTACAAGAGACATCTGAAATTGGTCCCATGGAAAGAAGAAAGTAATGGAAGAGGAACGCATTATACAGTCCAATGTTTGTTTGCTGGTTAAAATCATACCAATAGTTTCGTGGAAGCACTTATATGTTGACATATTTTTCTAAGTAGGTAAAGTAACAGATTTTAGATAATTTTTAGATTTTAAGTACTAAATAAAAATCAGTTATATCAAATTTGAAATTGTAAAAGTTATTGCTAAAACTATATCAATGCTGATGATGCAGAAAATGTAATATAGCAAAAGAAGTCACCTTACATAAAATATGGTTA
Organism: Neotoma lepida; assembly: GCA_001675575.1. Lineage (NCBI taxonomy): Eukaryota > Metazoa > Chordata > Mammalia > Rodentia > Cricetidae > Neotoma > Neotoma lepida. Next base: position 11,656 of record LZPO01076089.1, read on the forward strand.
CCTTTACAATCAAAAGACAAGATTTAAAATACAGAAGACATAAGACAAAAAGCAAACTTACCAATACACTTTGTTGTTTGAAATTTTTCAAAAATTCTTTNAAAAAATTATAATTATCAGCAATCTAACTTAAGCACATCACCAGGAGAATATGTTTACAAACCAAGGTTTACAGTGCTAATAGCTAATATTAAAATGCTCATTTATCTAGCTTTAGAGTTCTTGACATTTAGGTGATACTATATAGCTTCATGCTCTCAATATTAAAGCTGTTCTATAAACATTTTAAAAATATAATCACCAAGTAGAATAATTCCTGCAAAATGGGTCTACACTGAAATCACAGACCAGAAGTAACAAGGTAAATACACCTTCTTCAAATACGTTACTAACTCAAACTACTTACTAAATCAAGGTATTAGTTACATTATAGATATTAACAGTATTTTCAAAGCATGTTTAGCCCAACCACTTCTACTCGCCAATGGTGACTTTCTTTTCCACTTACTCAAAAAAGGTAAGTATCTGTTAAAAATAAGATCCTACCATTCTGAACCAAAAATTATTAAAACTTACCATGTCAAATGAAAAGACATATGGTACACCTACAACACAGCAGAATAATAAACCAATTTTATCAGTGAAATTTTTCAAAGAAAACACTGAAAATAAACTCTCCTCAGTAACACTCCCCAATAGAGAATGTTTCTCTAAACCCTCAAGAACATTTTAGCTACAGCTCTTAAAGGTCCTTCCCTGTATAAATACTCTGTACCACAATACCTAAGGTACAGGAAATAATGTGGAATTTTTCCCCCAAATGGAAAAATCTTCCTGTAATGGAAACCAGTCTTTATATAAAGTGCACAGAATCCTTACATTAAAAAAGTTAAGTATGCTGAAGCCAAGCAGACACATAAAAAAGTTGGTTGACGGCTTATTCATATGTGATTCCATTATAAAAATCTGTAAGAGTTCAGTAGTTTTATCTCAGTACCATCCTGTGTTTTTCTAACAATCTACCAAGTGTTTAATCTAAGAGACAATATACCAAGACATAGTGACTCATAAAGTACAGCTAAAACTATGATTGTAGATTATCTACCAACCTACCTATCTTTTNATCTACAACATCTCCCTATGTGGTACGTCCCCTAGGCTGGCCTCAAACTTGTGAGCCTCTTGCCTTACCCTTAGACTACTAGGATTNCAAGACTGAGCCTCTATTACACTGGCATGTGGGCTAGGGAACACACACACAAAAAGATTTNTTTAATTCTTTCAGCTTAAATCTAAATAACTATATTACAAATACCCAAACCCTGACCTCTAAATATACAGCATAACAGTAAACAAGAACATTTTAAAAATTAGAATGTAATTTGTAAGCACTAATACCCAAGGAAAAAGGAANAAGATTACAGCTGGGATGAAGAATCAGAGGTAACATACAAACTGTGTTCATACAGAATCTGTACTATAGACAATCTCCAGGAACGAGAGAGACAGAGAGAGAGAGAGAGAGAGAGAGACAGAGACAGACAGAGACAGACAGAGAATGTCTGTTATGGACTCCTCTGAAACACCGGTTGCCCCTTGATAAGAGGGTGAATAACATATAAATAAGATATTCTAATCAGGTTGTGGTGGCGGTAGTGGTGGTGGCAGAGCACACCTTTAATCCCAGCAATGGGAGGCAGAGGCAGGCAGATCTCTGTGGGTTCAAGGCCAGCCTGGTCTAGAGACAAGGACAAGCTCCAAAGACACACAGAGAAACCCTGTCTCAAAAACCAAAACAAGAAAAAAAAAGATACTTTAGTAATTTCCATGAGATGTGTTCAGAAAAAAACTTTTATATATGAATCATAGAGCAAAGAAACCCATGTTCATTAAGCTGACCTTATTTTTAAAAGTAATTTAATAGCTGGGAGTTATGGTACATGCCTTTCACCCCAACATTTGGGAGGAAGAAGTAGGCAGGTTTCTAAGTTTAAGGACAGCCAGAACTACATAA
>LZPO01076089.1:56667-68596 GCA_001675575.1 Neotoma lepida
TGCTCTTCCAGAGGACCTGACTTCAATTCCCAGCACCCACATGGCAGTTCACAATTGTCTGTAACTCCAGTTCCAGGGGACCTGACACCCATGGCAAAACACCAATGCACATGATATTAAAAAATAATAATAATAAATAAAAAATTTTTTTAAAAAGCACTTTAAAAAAAATTGAAAGTCAAGCATCCCACTAGATGGGCTGTAGAGAGAGGTCCTCATATGTACATGTACTACTCTTGCAGAAGACCCAGGTTCAATTCCTTGCACCCACGGCAGGCAGCTCACTATGGCCTGTAACTCAAGTCCCAGTGGCATCCGCCCCTTCTAGTCTTTGGCCTTAGAGGGTACCCACACTCANGTCCAGATACCAACACAAACACTCATTCGTGCACAAATACAAATAACATAAAATAATAATTTTAAAGAGAGTTCCAACGGAAAGCTTCCACAAGCCTTCTCAGTAGCATAAGTCTGTAATTTCAGTACACACAAGACCAAGGTCAGAGGATCCTGAGTTCCAGGCCAGTATGAGATATATACTGAGGCTCTGTTTCAAAAACAGATAAAAAAACTTATACAAATGGCAATTACCATATGTGATATAAGCTGGGCAGTGGTGGTGCACACCTTTAATCCCAGCACTCCAGAGGCCTTGAGACAGGCAGATCTCTGAGTTCAAGGCCAGTGTGGTCTACAGAGTGACTTCCAGGATAGCCAGGGCTATAGAGAAACTCTGTCTCAGAAAAAACAAACAAAAATCAGATACAAACATCTAACCATAAAAATAACAAAAACCACTTGTATGTATAACGGCCCCTGTATAAATGTTTGTGTGGTAGTCTGAATAGGAGTGGGCTTTGGAAGCCTCAAAAGCCATTCATTCCCAGTTAGCTCTCTCTGCCTCCTGCTTCTGGATCAAGGTGCAAGTTCTCAGCTACTGCTCCGGCACCATGCATGCCTGCATGTTTGCTGCCAGGCTCCTCACCATGATGGCCACGGACTCTAACCCTCTGGAACTGTGCTAACCTCTAGAATACATGCTACAAATACTATGGCAGGCATGTATACCCCCCACACACACACACATAGTAATAATAAAACTGCTTCAACAGATAAACTAGGCATAGTTTTTGCCTAACGTACTGGAATTTTTCTTTACTTAAAGAAGGTGTGTAGGACAATATTCTAATGCCAGGTTGAATCAAATACACTGTAGCACCCACCCATCCTTGCCGCCAATTACTGTCAGGAGTTTGCAGACCTGGGTGACTTAGCGTAGACAGTAGGCAGTGCAGAGAGAGAGGGGGGCAATTACTTGTTAAGCTGCTGGGGATGGAACCCGGGGCCTTGAGCATGCTAGAGCAGAGTTCTGCCACTGAGCTCCATCCCCTGTCCTTCAATGCACATCCCCCTTGAAAGCAAAAGGATGATCTGGATCGTTCTTTTAAGGAACAAGCCCGCTGCTTAAATTTCTCATCAAGTGCATCCCCAATGCACCTCGTGACAACACTATTTCAGTCTGGCAAGACCGTCAACCCGGACGCCGCCCGCCTCCTGACCCCGCCCCCCTGCGGTACCTGGACGCTCTCAGCCACAAACCTGAGGCTAGCAGGGGACAGGACCGCCGCGGCGCCCTGAGGCCAAGCCGCAGCCCCCGCAGCCGCCGCAGCCCCCGGGGCCCCCGCTGCCCCCGCAGCCCTCGCAGCTTTTTTTTTGTTCCCTTGCGCCCCGCCGCAGACTCACCAGGCGGATGAAGCCGAAGCCACGGTCGCGGTTGATGAAGACCTCGCTGGGCTCGCCGTAGCGCTCGAAGAGCCTCTTGAAGTCCTCCTCCGTGATGTCGGTGGGCAGGTTACCCACGAAGAGGCGGCAGCGCTGCGTGTACGTCTTCTCGCCCGGCTTGAGGAAACTCTTGATGTCGATGGTGAAGCCCATCTCCTCGTCCGGGTGCTCCTCCGAAGGCGCGGGCGGCGGCGCCTGCTCCCCGGNCAGCGTCAGCGCCATGGCCGCCGCGGCCACAGGCTCGCCCTCGCCGGCCGCCGACTCCAGGGCGCGAAGGCGAGCCGGGTTTTTCTCAATGCGTACTTGCTTCAGGTTTCCTCTTAACATCATCTTAGCCAGTGCGCCTCGGATGCGGGTGCGGCCTACGCGTCGGTGTCCGCACGGCTCCACATGTATCTATGGAAACGGNGCGAGGAAAGGCAGGTGAAGGAGGGCGCCCTGCCTCCCCGCAAGCACGCCCGCGGTGCCCGAACGCTCAAAATGGCGCTGCTTCCAACTGCAGTTGGGAGAAGGGACGCGGGCTGGAGTCCCGCCCCTCCGCAACGCGCCTGCGCAAACTCGGGGCTCGTGGACCGTTTGCGAGCACGGCGCGTGCGCACGTGGGGGCGAGCCGAGCGGTCCGGTCCACTCCTAGGGATCGCGCATCCTAAGAGAGTGGAGACTGTTGGGGGAGGGGGTTGTTTTTGTTTTTGGTTTTGGTTTTTTGCTTTTTTGCAACTAGATGTATATATATATATATATCCGAGGCTGGCCTTGAACGTTCGATCCTCCGGCCTCAGCCCTGCGACACCCCAGGTCAGAGAATGTAAGGAACTAATTTTACCTGTGCAGAACTGTGTGAAAATAGAATAATTCAGGGAATGTATTTACCCTTTTAAATATTATGGTAATTATCACTGAATGGGAAAATGAAAACTTGCAAGTTTTCAGCACTGGGTGGACTAGGGAAGGATATGGAGTTCAAGGTCAACATGGGCTACACAGCNAAGTGATATAAAAAAATTTTGAAAAAAAAAATCGCCTTATATTTTTTTCCAAGTAGTCCTAGCTGCCCTTCCCTCTTTAAACAAGGCTGGCCTCGAACTCAGAGATCCACCTGCCTGTGCTGGGATTAAAGGCATAGACCACCATACCTGATGAANTTTACATATTTTGTAAACAACATTTAATAAAACGGTATTTCCAGCTGGGTGGTGGTGGCACAGGCTTTTAATCCCAGCACTTGGGAGGCAAGTGTATCTCTATGAGTTCGAGGCCAGCCTTGTCTACAGAGTGAGTTCAAAGAGAGCCAAGGCTACACAGAGAAACCCTGTCTTAAAAAACAAAAATTAAATAAATATAAAACATTATTTCTAACCAGTTAAAAACACTTTTGACAGGTATGGTAGCTCACACCTGTAATCCTAGCTAGCACTTGGGAAGTAGAAAAGCCTGACAAAAATAATAAAATTGTTAAAAATCATTTCCTAATTAAGCAATCTAATTTTATTTTTTCAGAGCTGGGAACTGAACCCAAGCCTNTGCACATGCCATCATTGAGCTATACCCACCCTACAGTCCAATTTTGTGAAACAATTGTGTTTGTGTTTGGTTTAGTTTGATTTGGTTTGGGAGAGGGGAGGTTGTTTGTTTTCTTTTCCAGACAAGGTGCCTCTATATAACCCTAGTTGTCCTGGAACTTTCTACATAGAAGAGGCTGGCCTTGAACTCATAGATTCATCTACCTCTCCTTCTACCTCCTCCATCTCTGCCTCTGCCTTCTCTGCCTCCACCTTGCCTCTGAGATCTGTATTCAAGGCTTGCAACACCATGCTGGTGTGTTGTTGATTATTGACTTGAGAGAAGAACTCCAATGGAGTAGCTTATAAAATTAGCATAATCAGAGCCTGGCGGTGGTGGCACATGCCCTTAGTCCCAACACTGGGGAGGTGGAGGCAGGTGGATCTCTGAGTTCAAGGCCAGCCTAGTCTACAAAGCAAGTTCCAGAACAGCCAAGGTTACTTTAGTAACCCTGTCTCAAAAAAAAAAAACAAAATTAGTATAATCAGACCATGAACTTCTGTGGACCACAGACTTAAGTATCACAAACCCATTCTGTAAGGATTCAGGGAGCAAAACTTGAAGATTTGTGAGTAGTTCCGAATCTCTCAACTCAACCCATATAGTTCCTGGCACATACAAGGTAAATCCTCAAAGACCATGAAAAGCAACTAATCTCGCATGCCACTCTACAAGGAGTTCAGCAATTTCTCATTAAAGTCAGTATTTTTTTTGCAATAGGAAACTCGAGCTGGAGAGATCGTTCAGTGGGTGAGGGCACCAGCTGTCCTTTCGGGGAACCTGGCTTCCAGCCCCAACAAGGCTGCTCACAATCCAGTGCGTGGATCTGACACCAGGTCGTGAGCACCAGGCGCACACATGGTACACACCCATACAGGTGAAACATTCATACTTCTATAAAAGTTTTTGGTTTAATTAGTAAAAATATGAAAACTATTCTATTATTATTACTAATTAATTAATTAAATTTATTCCTTTTGTTTCCCCTCCCTCCTATCCTCCCAGCCCTTTCCCTTCACCTTCCCCCCCAAAACCTATTCTTAAATATTTATCCAAGTAAAATAAAAACTACGTTCATACAGAATCTTTTATGCAAATCTTAGGAGCTTTACTTGTTTGTGGCAGGGTCTCCTATACTTTAACTATGTAGCTGAGAGTGACCTTGAAATCATGACCTTTATGTCTTCAGCTTTCAAGTGCTGGGGTCATGAATGTGTATCACCATAGCAAGCTGAGGAGGGTGGGGAGGTGCTTGTACTTCATTTGAAATCAACAAAAACTGGAAACAAGGCCTTGCACTGGTGAGGGGATTAAGTATTGTATTTGGTGGTGTGGTTTTGTTCTTGTTTTGTTGTTTCATTTTGAGACAGTCTCACTAAGTAGCCCTGGCTGCTCTAGAACTTGCTATGTAGACCAACCTTGCCTGGAACTCAGTGAGGTCTACCTGCCTCTGCTACCCAACTGCTGGGATTAAAGGTGTGTTTCTAGAGGTAAGAGAAACAGAGACACTTTATTAAGAAATGAAAAGGTCACCAGATGGTGGTGGTGCATGCCTTTAATCCCAGCACTCAGGAGTCAGAGGCAGGCAGATCTCTGTGAGTTCAAGGCCAGCCTGGTTTAAGAGCTAGTTCTAGGACAGCCATGGCTACACAGAGAAACCCTGTCTCAAAAAANCAAAAGAAAAGGGCATTCCCAAAGGTGAGAGTGAGCTTGGGAACGGGAAAGGCACACGCTCAGAGGCCTAAATAGCATATAATTGTGGTGCAATACTACTCAGAAATAAACTACTAGTACAATTAGCACAGGGACTCAAGAAGCTCCATACTCAATGGGTATAGTGGCACACACCTTTAATCCTAGCCCTGGGAGACAGAGGTAGGTGAATCACTGTCAGTTCCTGGCCAGCAAGGACTAAAACAGACTGTTAAACCCACCAATCAGGAATAAGACCACTACCACAGTTTAAAACCAAATACTAGCCAGGTGGNTGGGCTCTGGCCAGGTCCATTCCCAAGTTCCTGGGAAATAGGCCCCAAATCAAACAGGCAAGGTCTTAAGAAGGAAAACCCATAATTCATTGCATTTCCCATTAGGTCCAATCAGGGGCAAGCATACATCCTGACATATTTTCTGCTCCTGAACCTCCCGCCCACATGTGATTAAACACATCCAGTGCAGATGGGTCAAACAAACTTGCTTAGGGAGTGAAAACATGTGGCTTGTTATCTCCCATAAACAACAGCCTCCAGCATTTCAGGAACTGTCTGTCCTTGGGCAAGGGACTTGCAGATCAGAGGCATTTTTGTTTCATGGTTTTCTAAGGCATAGTAATTAAAACTTAAAATGTAACTTTGGCTCTCACATGATGAAACTGTGTCTAGTGGTAGTGACTACACAACTATCAAAACAATGCTTGTCAAAACTGACAGAATTGTATACTGGAAGGATGAAGGTGATTTTCAATTACAGGTCAGTTCAGGCTTGGTGGCTCACAGATGTCATCATAGTACTTGGAAGGCTGAGATAAGGGGACTTCTGAGGACAGCCTGGGCTGCATAGTGAGTTATAGGTCAGCTTGGGCTGCAAAGTTAGACCCTGTCTCGAAAACAAACAGAGCTGGAGAGATGGCTCAGTGGTTTAGAGCACTGGCTGCTCTTCCAAAGGACCCAGGTTTAATCCCCAGCACCCACATGGCTGCTCACGACTGTCTGCAATTCCAGTATTGGGATCTGACACCACTCTGGCCTCNGATGTTAGAGTTCCTAGCCACTCCCCCGGCTACATGACCATGCGCCTGTGGACTGTCCAATAGCCAGGCAAGATGCTTAGTCATCCTAGGGCCTTACTGTTGGTAATGTGGCAGCCGTGGTGGCTGTGGCAGCAGGGCANTGTTAGCTGCACTATTTACCATTTGAGAAAAGCCACAAGGTAGGACAGAACCCATTATCAGAGTTTTATTAGGAAGAGAGAGGGAGACAGGAAAGAATGTGACCAGGCCTGTGAAAGAAGAGAAGAGGAAGGGGAGGAGTCTGGCCCGCTGTTTAAGGAGCTACGCCACGCATGTGCATAGATTGCATAGTCACGCAGCACACAGATTACATACCTAGGGCCCCTTGCTTGGCTACTGAACTGCGCATGTGCGGTCACTTAGCTGGGGGGTGGCAGGAACTCCAACACTTACGTCCTGCGNAATCTGTGTGCTGTGTGATCACATAATTTTCACGCAGCGTGATCACGTAATCTACGCGCATGTGTGGCATGCGCATGCATCGCATAGCTATGTAAGCCCATGNTCATATGTGTGTGTGTGGAACCTATAAAAGCGGGTTCCATCTATTCCTTCCCTCTCTTCCTGCACAGTCATTCCATAGGCCTATGCACACCCCNTCTCTATTCCCTTAATAAACTCTTATAGTGGGTTTTGTTGTGTCTCGTGGCTTTTCTCGCAGGGTAAACAGCGCTGCTTAATAAATAGCATCAGATACTAGGCATGCATGTGGTGCACAGAAATACATGTAGGCAAAACACCCATACACATAAAAATAAAAATATCAACCAAGGGGCTGGAGAGATGCCTCAGCGGTTAAGAGCACTGGTTATTTTTACAGAGGACCTGGGTTCAATTCCCAGCACCCACATGGCAGCTCACAACTGGCTGTAACTCTAGTTCCAGGGAATCTGATGCCTTCACACACACACATATGCAGGTAAAACATCAATGCACATAAAATAAAAATAATTTAAAAAAAAGAAAAAAAGAAAAGATGGGGCTGGAAACATGGCTCATCAGTTAAGAGCACTGACTGTTCTTCCAGAGGACCTGGGTTCAATTCCCAGCACCCACATGGTGTAGTGGGGCCCCAAAGCAGCTTGACCACATAGCTGCCATGACAGGTTTAGACCCAGGAAAAGCCATAAGCTAACCTATCCAGTGGGGCCTGCATCTAAGAGGAAATACCTGACATTCCAAACATTCCCCCTCAAAGGCCAATCAGGGTCCTGAACNCTGGAAATCCCCTCACCCTAACCTCTGCTATGATAAAAACACCCCCCTGTCTGGGCCCTGGGCTTTCTGCTCTCACTGCTGGGGGCCCAAGCTCCAAGCTTGAAAATAAAAGCACTTTGCTTTTACATATGGGATTTGGTCTCTATGGTAGTCTTTTGGGGGTCCCCGAAAGCTGGGCATAACAATGGCAGCTCACAACTGTCTGTAACTTCAAGATCTGGTACTCTCACACAGACATATATTCAGGCAACTCGCCAGCACATAAAATAAAAAAAAAGAAAAATCAACCAAAAATATATAAGATATCCAAAAAATAAGATGACATCAAGACTAATTAATCACTTACTTATTTTTCTTAGTCACTATCCAGATTTGAACCTCCCAGAGTCTAACCCCCCAACAGTTCTCTACATCCCTCAATCCGATCCAGTCTCCTCCACCCCTTCCAGTGGCTCCAAAACCTTCAGAGAACTGAGTCAACAAAATCCTCCCGCCTTAATTCTTCCTGTCTGTCTGCCTTCCTGCTTTAAACACAGCTTGTTTCCTCTGAGGACTGCCTTTCCCATGAATCTCTCTAGAAACTGCCTGGTGTGATTATAGATTACACATCTGTAATCAGCATTTGAGAGGCTGGATGAGTCAGGAGGATGAAACACTTGCAGCCAATATAGACAGAGGAAAAACAAAGTCCCCACTCAGGCTGNGCTACAAAATAAATTANCCAGGCAGNGGTGGCGCACACCTTTAGTCCCAGCACTGGGGAGGCAGAGGCAGGTAATATATGAGAAGACCAGCCTTGATCTCTCAACTGTAAGACCATTTGTTTCCTTCTTCCTTTGACAAAAATTCTAACTCATAAAAGCTCNTTCCAAGACTGGCAGTAGTGGCAAACACCTTTAGCATTTAGACATTACCTGGCTGGCCACTTGGGGACCTAGCCAGTAAGCAGGCAGTACCTTGGCCCGCTCAGGGTCCTGACTATGTTATGCTATGTAGCCCATTTGTGCATGTGCTAATCCCACTTTAAGAGGTGGGCTCTGGGGGCTGGAGAGATGANTCAGAGGTTAAGAGCACAGGCTGCTCTTCCAGAGATCCTGAGTTCAATTCTCACCAACCACATGGTGGCTCACAACCACAATGTGATCTGGTGTTCTTTTCTGGTGTGCAGGCAACATGTAGGTAGAACACTATATATGTAATAAATCTTAGAAAAAAAATTTTTTTTAAAAAAGGGCTCTCTCTCTCTCTCTCCCTCCCCCCCCACAAGGCTGTGTCTGCACCTCCTTTCTTCCCCCTTTCTGTCTCTTCTCTTCCTCTCTTTTCTTCTCCTCTCTCCTCAGCCTTTATCTCCAGAGATGTACTCTGTGTTCCTTCTTCCCTCAAGAATCAGCCAGTAGGAACCACCCACTCTTCAGAGTTTTTCTTGAAGGCTACTGTGATCATTCTCTTGTTTTTTTGTTTTGTTTTGTTTTGTTTTTGTTTCAACAGTTAAGCTGTCTGATCTTCTGAAATGATCAATTTCTTGATCTGTTCTGGTAAATTGTGCACCTAGATGGCAAATAAACGTGTCAAGCTTAGTGTGTCTAGGGCTGGACATGACAGTGAGCGCCTGTAATTCCAGAATTTGGGAATGGGGGTAGAAGGATCAATTCAAAGTCATCTTCTGCTTCCCGGCAAATTCAAGGACTACATAAGACCTTGTCTCAAATAAACACCCTAAGTCCCCACAAAACAATGTGTTCAGACGAAGGCTCTTAGCTCTCCCCACATTAAGCTCACCCAATCCTTTCTACTTCATGAAGGCACTATCTTTCAACCACATCATGAAACCAACACTCATACTGAAGCCTTTTCTTATCACATACTTAGTATCNAACCACCAAATATTTTTGGTTCTATTTTGAAAAGATATCCAAGATTAGAGAGATGGTTTGTGATTAAGAGCACTTACCGCTCTTGCAGAGGACCCAGTTTGGATTTCAGCACCAACGAAGTTGCTGACAAGCACCCAAACCTCCAGTTTCAGGGAGTATGAACCTCTCTTCTTCCTCCTCGGGCAACTGCACACATCCAGTGCATAAAAACATTTGCAGGTACACACAAATACAAATAATGAAATGTTATTTAAAAAGATAGCCTATACACAAATGTTCTATCCTAACTCATCTTCTGCTAAGTGCTAATTATTANCTAATAATGACTGTAGGTGTCTTAGGGCTTCTATTGCTGTGAAGAGACACCATGACCATGGCAACTCTTAAAAAGAAAAACGTTTAACTGGATAGCTTACAGTTCAGAGGTTTAGTCCATTATCATCATGGTGGGAATCATGGCAGTGTGTAGTCAGACATGGTGCTGGAGAAGAAGCTGAGAGTCCTACATCTTGATCCTCAGGCAACAGGAAGTGAACTGAATGTTACACTGAACAAAGCTTGAGCAAAGGAGACCTCAAAGCCCACCCCCACACTGACACACTTTCTCCAACAAGGCCACACCTATCCCAACAAAGCCACACCTCCTAATAGTGCCACTCTCTCTGAGCTTATGAGTGCCAATTACATTCAAACTACCACAGCAGTGCTTTCTGATTTATATATCTAGTTCTACCCTTGCCTTAGGAGACAACACATTCGCTCAAAATTACTAACTCCATTACATCAGAATATGACTATATTTGGAAAGAGGGTCTCTAAAGAGACAATTATGATTAAATAAAATAAAAAAGATGGAAGCAAAATTAACACAACTAATGTCAATATGAGGAGAAAAGACTATGGCACACCAAAAAGACGTGGAAAAGCCAGAGAAGACAGCCGTCTGCACACCAATAGAGACCTCAGAATGAAACAACTCTGCTCACACCCTCCTCCTGTACACTAAGCTTCCAGCACTAAGGAGATGTATTTCTATTGTTTAAACCACTAAGTGTGGTACTTTTGAAAATTATTTATTTTTATGTGTGTGGGTGTTTAGGCTGTATATATGTCTATGCACCACTTGTTTGCCTGGTACCCATGAGGAACAGAAGAGGACATCAGATCTGTGGGAGTCTGTGTGAGACCAGCTCTGACCTGCTCCCACCTGTGGAAGNGTTCTTGGGTAGAGNAGAGAGGAATGAGGAAATATTAGGTAGAAAGATAAACCTAGAGGATAAGAAAGACAGAGACATAGTATTGCTGTGGGAGGGCCCTGAATCAATACCCAGTCACCCAGAGATCTATTCAAAAGAGCTTTTTATTTATTTATTTATTTTTGGTTTTTTGAGACAGAGTTTCTCTGTGTAGCCCTAGCTGTCCTGGCACTCACTCTGTAGACCAGGCTGGCCTCGAACTCACAGAGATCCACCTGCCTCTGCCTCCTGAGTGCTGGGATTAAAGGTATGCATGCGCCACCACCTCNCAGCCAAAAGGGCTTTTTATAATATGCCAAGGGGAGAGGCAAAGACCTCCCCCTTGCAAGATCAAAACACACTGCACAGCCAAGTGTAGNCCCTTCCATACACCTGGTAACCACACCTGTGGTCAAATCATCTCCTTATGCAGCCCTGCTGAGTAAAGCAAGCTCAGATTCTCTGACCTTGAGTAAGGCCTTAATAGGTAGCCTCTGTGGGCTCCCACACAGATCCCCTGAAACTGGAGTTACGGACAGTTGTGAGCCACCATGTGGGTACTGAGAACTGAAGCCAGGTCCTCTGGAAGAGCAGCCAGTGCTCTTAACCACTGAGACATCTCTCCAGCTGAAATCCCTAGTACCTTTAAAACAACAAACCAAAAAATTGTATTTACTTAGAAGCATTCAGAATGTCAACAAAACAGCTTTTTTTTTTTTACAATTACAGAGTGGTATTCAGTTAACAGGCAATAATTATTTTCATATAAACGGAATGATAGACAACTGAACATGGGAAAAATAAACCCTACTGTCTTCATATGTAAAGAACCTGCTAAAAATTTCCATGCCAATTTACCACCCTCAGACTNTACCAAGCAAGGCTAGTGGTATAGTTAGTTAATAGGACAGGGCTATTTAAAGACTTGTTCGGTAGTATGTTAACTATACAAAAAAGACAATGTATAATTTAAAAGCCAACCTTACACAGTCTTACATTTCAGTGTATTTTTTTCTTTAAAAGAGGTGAGTTGTGGGGCTGGAGAGATGACTTGGTGGTTAAGAGCGCTGACTGCTCTTCCAAAGGACACAGGTTCAATTCCTAGCATCTACATGGCAGTTCGCAACTGTAACTCCAGTTCCAGGGGATTCAACAAATCACCAATGCACATAAAATAAAAATAAATAATTTTAAAANGGGGATGAGTTGTGAAGGGGGGTCTTAAATGCTTTATAGACAAGAAAAAAAAACCTGCTAGAACCAACTTATTTATTTATATATTTATTGTTTTTTGAAACAGGGTTTCTCTGTGTAACAGCTCTGGCTGTCCTGGAACTCTGTAGACCAGGCTGGCCTCGAACTCACAGAAATCCATCTATCTTTGCCTCCTGAGTGCTGGGATTAAAGGCAAGTGCCACCACTGCCCAGCCTTGCTAGAATCAACTTATTCATCATCATTTTTCTTTTTCTTT
>LZPO01076089.1:96307-109304 GCA_001675575.1 Neotoma lepida
TTTTAGGGTATGGATAGATGGCTTAGGAGTTAAAAGCACCTGTTGCTTTTGCATAGGACTCAGTTTCAGTTCCCAGCACCCATATGGCAGCTCAAAACCATCTATAACATAGTTCCAGAGGATCTGACACCCTTTACTGGCCTCTNGGAGTCTTGCATAATTGTGGTGTACAGACACATGTGCAGGAAAAACACCCATACACAATACATAANTACATCATTTTTTTAAAGTTTTGTTTTGTTATACAGCCTCTCACTATGTAGTCCTNGCTGTCCTGGAACTCCATCTGTACACCAGGCTGGTCTNGAACTCACAGAGATCTGCCTCCAGGGTTCTGGGATTAAAGGTGTGTGTCACTANACCCAGCATTTTTTAAATAATTTTTTAAAAATTATTTTCATGGGCTGGAGAGGTGGCTCAGAGGTGTTCTTCCAGAGGTCCTGAGTTCAATTCCCAGCAACCACATGGTGGCTCACAACCATCTGTAATGAGATCTGGCGCCCTCTTCTGTATACATAATAAAGTGTCTGTTTTNAAAAAAAATTATTTTCATGTGTGTGTGTTTGTGTCACCCAGAGAAGCCAAAAGAGGTTGTTAGCTCTTCTGGAGCTGGTGGTAGAGGTCATTGTGAGCTGCCTAATGTGGGAGCTGGGAATTGAACTTAGGTCCTCTAGAAGATCAGTGCTGTTAACCACTNAGCCATCTCTCCAGNCCCAAGAGTTATGTTATTTTTAATTATGTATATGGCTGTGTGCACATGCATGTACCCACAGGTCCCCAGAGGACANCAGATCACCGAGAGTGGGAGTTACAGGTAGTTGTAAGCTGTCATTATTGGATGCTGGGAACCAAATTTAGGTCCTCTGGAAGAGCAGCAAGTGCACTTTACCACTNAACTCCCTCCAGTCCCCAAAGAACACTTTAAAAAATAAGTCTATTTTCACAGGCTCTCNTTTGTCCCTCGGTGTCTGTGAGGGATTGGATGCAGGTCCTGACTTGTGGAACAAAACCCACTACATGCCCTAAAGTAAAAACGGCAGAGTATTTGCTTTGAACTTACTCACCTTGTCCTATATACTTTGAATCATCTTTAAATGACTTATAATATCCAGTGCAATATAAATGCTATGAAAACAGTTACCATAGTGTTGATTAGGGAATAACAACATGGAAAGTCTGNATAAACTTAGGATGGGTACATTGCTTTTTCTGTTTTCCGTTTGGTTTAGTTGAATCCACAGATGTAAAACCTGTGGGTATCCAGGGCCAGCTGTACTGCAGTGAGCATGAATTTTAGTCAAGATCCAAAGTGGAATTCAGGAAGTGATGGCTAAGCAAAACAGTGTGTACACGTTGGAAAATGTAAATAATCCACTTGGAAAAATGAATAATCACTTAAGTTGAGGAGAGTTAAGATGACTCATATCAAAATAAGGCATGCTGGTAAACAAACATTGATCCAGTTGTTTATTGTGTTTTTTGGTTTTTGAGACAGGGTTTCTCTGTGTAACAGCCCTTGCTGTTCTGGAACTCTCTTTGTAGACCAGGCTAGNNTTTAAAGTATCTTTTAAAAATACCACCTTATGCCATTAGGATGACTATTTTATATGCATTCTCTCTCTCTCTCTTTCTTTCTGTGTGTGTGTGCAGGTATGCGGGTACCAGCACAACAAAGAAAGCATTCCATCCATGTCCAGGTTGGTGAATAAATGAGTTTTCTTAGGTTAATTATTATTCAGAGACAGTTGTACCATTGGGAAGTTCTACCTGGATCATGACTGGCTTTAGGAGCAGTGTACCACTGGAGAGTCCACACTCCAGTGGGGAGAAGATCTGTTGAAGGCTCCCTTGGTGTCTCATGAGCCACACCTCCACCCCATCCTCAGGAGAGAATTTTAATAGTCTATATCACACGTGAGTTATAACAGCTGCAAATCAGATTATGTCCAATTGGAGGAAACAGCTACACTACAGAGATACGTTCAGAGATATGCATAGTCAGGCGATAATTTCATTGTATAAACATCACAGGGCACATTTAAACCTACATGGGAAGAGGGGCTGGAGAGATGGCTCAGTGGTTAAGAGCACATACTGCCCTTGCAGAGGACCTAAATTCAGTTCCCAGTAACCATATCTAACTATATTGGGAGGCTCACAACCACTTGTATCTCCAGCTCCAGAGGATCCAATACACTCTTCGGGTCTCTCTGGTACCCACACTACATGGATGTATCCACCACACCCCTCCCCCGAATATATACATAATTAAAATAAAAACCTACAATGTATAATTCAATAACTTCATGAGGACTCAATTTTACTTTTTCGAGACAGGGTTTCTCTGTGTAGCTTTGGCGCCTTTCCTGGAACTCACTAGGTAGCCCAGGCTGGCCTCGAACTCACAGAGATCTGCCTGCCTCTGCCTCCCGAGTGCTGGGATTAAAGGCGTGNGCCACCACTGCCGGGCCTGGGTTCCTCTTTTTCTATGTCCTAAATGTCTACCATTGATACAATTGATATTGTATCATTGGTATCATTGTATCATTGATATATTGATACAATCAGGGGGCACCAGTAAAGGCAAGATGTCTGAGGTAACTGTTGGTGCAATACTGCACATGGTATAACGGCAAGCTTTGTTATATTTTTATTTTTTGGAAGGGGTTCTCACCACGTAGCCCAGGCTGATCTGGAACTTACTTTGTAGAGAATACTGGTTTGCCACTAATAGAGATCCACCTGCCTCTACCTCCAGAGTGCTAGGATTAAAGGTGTGAGCCACCATGCCTGGTACAGTAAACCTTTTTTATATGTAAGTAGAAAAAATGTAATCTAAAATAACAATGTTGTGTATCATAGGTGGCACATACCTGAAATCCCAGCACTTGGGTGGCTGAGGCAGAAGGATTGCTATAAATTCAAGTTCAGTCAGGTCTACTTAATGAGATCCTTTCTAAAAAATTATGAAACAATAATAAAAAATACAGAATAAGAAGAAGCAGAATCCCTGTGAGCACCATTCACAGGCCCCTGTCCCTTAAGAAGGTTTGAATTCTTGTTCTAGACCTAAGTGTTCACTTACTGTCCATATATGAGATGGGATAGCTAATGTAAATTCTAGCTACACTGGGAACTCCAGGCTTCTTAGGGTTTGAGTGAGAACACCTGAGAACTGAGTCGTCAGTATCAGCCAGAGTTAAACTTTTTAAATTTATTTTCTGTGTATGTCTGCAGCATGAGCATGCAGAATCCAGACAAGGCATCAGATCCCCTGGATGTGGGTGCTGGGAATTGACCCAGAGTCCTGTTATACTGAGCCACCTCCTCAACCCCCATCATCAACTTTTAATCCTAATGTTAAAGTCAATTTTAATCCTAATGGTTAGTTGGCAATTTTGGGGAAAAGTACAGTATAGAGGCTGAGAAGGACTACTCAGTGTTAGAGGACTGCCCAGCATTTGTGAGGCCCTTAGTTCAATTCTCAGCACTATAAGAAAATAAAAAGAAAAGCCAAACAACAAAGTTCATCTCTCTTTTTCTTAATGTGCATTGGTGTTTTGCCATGGATCTGGAGTTACAGACAATTGTGAACTGCCATGTGGGTGCTAGGAATTGAACTCAGGTCCTCTGGAAGAGCATTCAGAAGAGCATTCAGTGCTCCTAACCTCTGAGCCATCTCTCCAGCCCCCAAAGTTTATCTCTTAAAGTAAAAAAGTATAGTCCTGGTGTGATGGCTCAGCTGATAATGGTACTGGCTGCCCAGTCTAACAACTTGAGTTCAATCCCAGGCATCTACATGGTAGAATCTGAGAAATAACTCCTGAAAGTTGTCCTTTGACTTCCACNCATGTTTTGTGGCATGTGTGTGCAAACATACACAGAATAAATAAATGTGATAAATTCAAAACAAAAACATATAGTGTAGTAAATATATAAGCTGCAGGGCTGGAAAGATGGCTCAGTGGTTAAGAGCAGTGGCTCCTCTTCCAGAGGCTGGGTTCAATTCCCAGCACCCACATGGCAGCTCACAACTGTCTGTAACTCTAGTTCCAGGGGAACCAACACCCTCACATAGACAGATATGCAAGCAAAAATACCAACGTACATAAAATTAAAATAAATAAATAAATAAACTGGTAACATTTATATCTTTGTTGTCAAGAGTATTATCCTTATCAAGTATTATGTGCTGTAGACCATTTTATGTTTTACTTGTATGTGAATAGCAGTGCAGAAAGTTTTTATATCAGGATCACTACAAAAGCATGGGCTATACAGCTGTGGTGGGTATAAAGCTGTGGAGTCCTTCAGCTTCACTATAATCTTAGGGACTGTACTTGTATGTGAAGTCTGTCACCGATCAAAATGTTGTTCTGGGCGACTAGAAAGATGGTTCAGCAGTTAAGAGCACTAACTGCTCTTGCAGAAGACCCATGTTCGAGTCCCAGTACCCCCATGGAGACTCACTATCTTCTGTAACTCCAGTTCTGGGAGATCTAATGCCCTCTTCTGCCTCCATGGGCACAGCAGGCATGTGATGCACAGAAACACATGTAAGCAAAATGTGTACACACATAAAATAAAACACTTTTATTTGTATAAATATGTGTATATATGTAAATCATGAAATAAGTTCTGGTGTGGATGTAGAGAAATGGGAGCTCTTGTGCATTGGTAAGGAAGTAAAATGGGGCATCAGCTGTGAAAAATAGCATGGCTATTCTTTTTAACTTCCTCCCCTTTATTGAAAATAGATTTTTCCCCCTCATATAATATGTCCTGATTACAGTTTCCCCTCCCTCTGCTCCTCCCGGTTCCTCCCCACTTCCCCTCCCATCCAGATCTGCACCCTTTCTTTCATTGGAAGACAAACAGGCTTCTAAGGGATAATAATAAAATATAACAAAAATATAATAAGATAAAACAAAACCTATCGCAGCAGAGTTGTGACAACAAAGAGAAAAAAAAAGAGCCCCAAAGAAGGCATAAGTATCAGAGACTCATTCATTTGCAAATTCAGGAGTCCCATAAAAGAACACTAACTAGAGGCCTTTTGCAGATGATCTGGTGCAGACCCAAGCAGGCCATATGTATGCTGCCTCAGACTCTGTGAGTTCATACAGCATGGCTTTTCTTCAACACATTAAAAATAAAGTTAAAAAGCCATGCATTGTGGCACATGCCTCAGGAGACAGAGGAAAGCAGATCTCGTGAGTTCGATGCCAGCTTGGTCTACAAAGCAAATTCCAGGACAGCCAAGGCTACACAGAGAAACCCTGTATTAAACAAACAAATAAAAATTTTAAAAATTATCACATGATCCGGCAATTTCTCTCCTATGTACACACCAAAAAGAATGGACAGCTGAGGCACCAAGAGGTATCTTCACACACGCATTCATTGTATCATTGCTAGTCACATTAGGTAAAGTGTGGCCATGACTGAGTCTCTGTTCAGTGGTGGATAAATCAATCCACAGGATGTAGTATAAACATACAGCGGATCAATATTCACCCATTAAATAAAGGGGGGAACATTCTAACCCTGCTACAACACGGTGAACTTGAAGATGCCACATTAAGTGAAATATGAATCACAAAAGGACAAGTACTGTAGGGTTTCATTCTTATAAGATATTTAAATACTCATATTTAAAAAGAGGAAAAGCAGATTGGTGGCTGCCTGGAGGTAGGAACTGGTGTAAATAGACAGAAATCAGCTATGCAGAGGAAGTGTGAGAACCAAAGTTACAGTTTAAGTTTTAATTCCTATGCCTTAGAAAACCATGAAACAAAAATGCCTCTGATCTGCAAGTCCCTTGCCCAAGGACAGACAGTTCCTGAAATGCCGGAGGCTGTTGTTTATGGGAGATAACAAGCCACATGTTTTCACTCCCTAAACAAGTTTGTTTGACCCATCTGCACCGGATGTGCCTGATCACACGTGGGGGAGGGGGTGGTTACAAGCAGGAAGAAAATCAGGATGTAGGCTTGCCCCTGGTTGGACCTAATAGGAAATACTCTACAAACCATGACTTAGGGCCATTTTTCTGGGAAACCAGAGATGAACTTGGCCCGAGAGTCCATCAACCTGGCCAGTATCTAATTACAGCTTGCTTCAAATTTGACTTTAAACTGTGGTAGTGGTCTTACTTATTCTTGACTGGTGGGATTACCAGAAGGAAGAGCAGAGACCAAGCGGGAGTGACAAAACCAAGATACAAGCCTTGTGGAAAATGAGCAAAATGCCAATAATAAGTCTTTATTAGTAATTTCTTTAAAATTGAAAGAATCACAGTCACCAATTAAAAGTAACAGACTGGCGTCCAAGCATGGGGTGCTCAGGCTCAGGTTGCTGCTGGAGAAGCTAGAGGATGGCGCCTCAGTCCTTGCCTTGGCAGGCCTACATATTGAAAAGTACTCACAGGAATTCAGTACAGCACCACCTATCCTGTCTGTTAGGAAAGGCAGAACTGGGCTCGGCCTGGAAACAGCCATTTCTGGTTCAACCTGTTTTGACTTCAGAGAGAATGGCTGCTCCCAACACCAAGTTAGCTGCAAAAGACCAGGCCGTGGGAACGGCAGCTTTTCCCTCTCTGGACCAGGGAACAAATACTGACTTTAGAAATGGCTTTGCATCTCTGGATTTATTTTGTTCTCCTTCACTATTATNTATTATTTTATCCTGAGAGACTAGGAGTTGGACAGCTAGGTACGCAGACAGACAGGGAAAGGGGTCATGACTAGGTAATAAAGATTCCCCGCTTTCCTTACTTGAGACAAAAGACCGGCACCTTAAAACAAGGGCTCTGGCCAGGCGATGGTGGTGCATGCCTTTTAAATCCCTGCACTCTGGAGGCAGAGGCTAGGGAATGTCTGCGTTCAAGGCCAGCCAGATTTAAATAGTAAGTTCTAGGATAGCCAAGGCTACATAATGAAAACCTGTTGGTAAAAACAGAAAAGAAAAAAACAAGGACTCCAGGCTTTTGTCTCCCACTAGCAGGCCTCCTGCNGATGGACCGGCTCCAAAGTTCAAGACCTGCTCAAGATGTCACACCACCACAGTCTGGGCCATCAGCCTCCTAGCTTTTTTCAAACTGACCAGTTGAATTAAGGGAGGAAAACCCTTCAGGGCTTTGAAACCCTCAACCCTTGAGGAGAAGGGACTGGACTTTCAGGTTTCCGGTTCCCCCTCCCGCTTGGCAGACAAAGGGTCTTTTTCTCGGTATGTTTGGTCCATGGCGTGCATGTTTCTCATTCCCAATAAACACTGTCCTTTAACTACTGATTCTGTCTGTGGTGCTTGAGATTTCTCCACAGCTACCTGTTGCACTTTGGAGGATTTTTCCACCTTTTTAGTCTTTAACTGGCAAAGAAATGAACCCAANCAAGATCCTTAGACCGGGGTGGGGGTGGCGCAAGACTTTAGTCCCAGTACTTGGGGACTAAACTCAGGTGGAACTCTGAGTTTGGGGCCAGTCTGTTCTACAAAGCAAGTTCCAGGACAGCCAGGACTATATAGAGAAACCCTGTCTTGAAAATGAAAAAGAGAGAGAGAGAGAGACCCTTAGATTTCATCAATCCCATCTACTTTCTGTCTTGCATCTATCTTATTTTTTTCTATTTTAAAATTTTAATTTATTTATTTATTTATTTATTTTTTCTGGTTTTTCGAGACAGGGTTTCTCTGTGTGGTTTCTCTGTGTAGCTTTGCGCCTTTCCTGGAACTCACTCAGTAGCCCAGGCTGGCCTCGAACTCACAGAGATCCGCCTGCCTCTGCCTCCTGAGTGCTGGGATTAAAGGCGTGCGCCACCACCGCCCGGCTTATTTTATTTTTTATGATACAGGGTCTCACACAATCCAGGCTGTCTTCAAATTGGCTATGTGGCCCAGGGTGAATTATAGCTCTGTAACAGGGCCCCCAGATCTTAGTAGGACCCAAGACCATATTACCATAGGTGACTTCATGATTGAAGCACCATTCAGGCCATAAAACTCAGCATGTAGACTGCTAATCCTAGAGATGGGAGGAGAAAACCACCAATTCAAATCATCATTGCCAAATTAATNAAGGCAAGCAATTATTAAAGCAAGCTTTTTAATTCCTATACACGGGCTCTCTCCCTGNAAGGTGGGGTTTGAGAAAAACCGAAAATTGGATANGGGGAAGTCAAGACTCTTATATCTCAGGGGTAGGGGATTTCCAAATGGGGGATTTGGTGGGCAAATAGGTGGGGTTACAGGAGCAGAACACAAGCATAACAATTAGCCCTAAGAACCCCTGAAACAAAGACCTGGTTGCAAGCTGGTCATAACAACAAGCAGTCATGACAAGGTAGTCACATAACCTTTTGAAACAAAGGTAGATTGGCAAGATCATTTTAAACAACTTTTTGAAACAAAGACATGGTTGCCATTCTGTCAGGGTGCNCCATGTAGTGAAGGTCGCTTGAAGAAAAAAGACACTTCCAAGATGAAATTTTAAGGCCTATGTGGCAACAGGAAGGTCCAACCTCTTTTGATGACTGAACCCCTGAACAGCCTTACAAAGGAGTATGGCTTTTTTTTTATTGAAAGCTATACAAAGTATTTCCTCATACCAAAGTCCCTAATCTTAATTTACATGTCTTACTGAAGGAGAGCATCACATGCCCCCAAGATTCTAGTCCTTTATTATGTATCGTGTGCAATACACAATAATACAAGAGACTCAGGTATGCCTAAGGCGTCTTGTGACTGAAGTCATGGGAGCCCCTTTAGCAAAACAATTCTACAGATCTTGGGAAGCAATCACTGTTATCCACAAGGATTCTTTAAGGTCAAAGTACTTCTAAAAAACAGCTGTTCATTCTAATATCTACCCTGGATACAGCGATTCTGCTAAATGCCTACAGCACCATTCCTGGAACAGGCAGTACAGAACCATTTGTAGTTAAGGTTGTTAGACCCCTAGACTCGGGGTTCTATCGTATCCTGGCAGACGCCCCCAGAGACCCAGACTCCAGACCAGGAGATGCAACAAGCAAGAGGATTTTACTTCGATTGCGCAGTCGGGCTCTCCACCTCGGGCTCTCCACCTCGGGAGGTGGGAGAAGCCCTGAACAGCAATTTCAGGCAAGTTTTAAAGGCAAAACCCACAAGATTAGCATAATTCATGGGCTATTGTACAATTGGCTGGTTTGAAGGTTGCTATGAGCGGGCTTTTGGGGGTTTTTCCTGGTAGGGGGTGGGTAGGGTGTGCTCTTAGAGTGGTGGCTGTTTCTTTTTCCTGGAAAACCCACAAAGCTGTCTCTTATACACATCTAGATGTGTATAAGAGACAGTTACAAAGGAGTATGACGCATATTTATTGAAAGTTACACAAAGTATTTCCTCATACCAAGGTCCCTAATCTTAATTTACATGTCTTACTGAAGGAGAGCATCACATGCCCCCAAGATTCTAGTCCTTTATTATGTATCGTGTGCAATACACAATAATACAAGAGACTCAGGTATGCCTAAGGCGTCTTGTGACTGAAGTCATGGGAGCCCCTTTAGCAAAACAATTCTACAGATCTTGGGAAGCAATCACTGTTATCCACAAGGATTCTTTAAGGTCAAAGTACTTCTAAAAAACAGCTGTTCATTCTAATATCTACCCTGGATACAGCGATTCTGCTAAATGCCTACAGCACCATTCCTGGAACAGGCAGTACAGAACCATTTGTAGTTAAGGTTGTTAGACCCCTAGACTCGGGGTTCTATCGTATCCTGGCAGACGCCCCCAGAGACCCAGACTCCAGACCAGGAGATGCAACAAGCAAGAGGATTTTACTCCGATGCGCAAATGGGCTCTCCGCCTCGGGAGAACAGCATTTTTAGGCAAGTTTTAAAGGCAAAACCCACAAGATTAGCATAATTCGCGGGCTATTGTACAATTGGCTGGTTTGAAGGTTGCTATGAGCGGGCTTTTGGGGGTTTTTCCTGGTAGGGTGTGCTCTTGGGGTGGGGGCTGTTTCTTTTTCTTGGAAAACCCACAAAGTGCTCCGTCTCTGTCTCTTACACACATCTAGATGTGTATAAGAGACAGGATTAAAGGCGTGCGCCACCACCGCCTGGCTCAAATTAATTTTACTACATTCAAAGATATGGTTTGTAGGCTAACAATGGCGGCACAAACCTGTAATATGAGCACTTGGGAGGTGGAAGCAGGATTCTGTTAGCTAAAAAATGGCTTCTTCAGCTGGGCGGTGGTGGCGCACGCCTTTAATCCCAGCACTCGGGAGGCAGAGGCAGGCGGATCTCTGTGAGTTCGAGGCCAGCCTGGGCTACCGAGTGAGTTCCAGAAAAGGCGCAAAGCTACACAGAGAAACCCTGTCTCAAAAAAAAAAATATAGCTTCTTCAGTATATGAACTATCTTTCCTGGAGTCTTATCTTAGTGGAAAAGTACCNTGATACTCAGCTATCATGTCTATCTGGGGAATCAAGATAAAGGAATCAGGGTGGGAAATTCAACTGCCCTAAGATTGCCTCATGGAACCAGTCCTACAATCACCCTGCAGATGACTCCTTGGAACTCTCCTCACAACTGCCCTGCAGATGNGTTCTCAGGCCTGCCAGTACCCAATCAACTACTAGGAACCAAGTTTCAGTCAACCCTCNTCCCTGGCAAGGCAGAGTAGATACTTTCAGTAATGTCTTGGCCTCTTTCTGCCTATATAGGGTGAATACATTTTTCTGCTTATACTATCTTGGTGTAAATGTTCATACCCCTGATTATGTTTCCTCAGTTTCCACCTAACAATAAATATATTAAATGAAATAACCATAGAAAAAAACCATCCCAAATATAGAGCCATCTATGGAAATCCAAGTATAAGAAGCATTTAGAATTCCAAAGAGATATGGCCAGGAATGAACCCCTTCATATTGTAAGGCAGCAGTGAAACCACTGAACTGGGCCACTCTGTGGGTTCAAAGAAAAGTTTATTTGGGGTGTCAAAGTGCAGGACTGTGTCTCAGAGGACAGAGAACAGAGGGCCAGAGGAAAAGCCTTGTNGGTTTTAAGAGGACAGGTAGGGTCAGGAGGAAAGGTGTGGGCTAGAACAGCCTGGGAGTTAGCGCTGTTTGGGTTATTGGGAACTAGATGCCCTTGCCCTAACCATTGGGGTGGATAATGGAGGTAGTAGCTTTCCCGGTAAACAGAAACCTGCCTTATGAGATTCCTGAAGAATGGAGAGCGAAGGTTTCTGTTTACCTGTTGGGAGCTGTGCGGCCTAGTTTAGGACCAGCATATGAGTGCTTNTCCAACGGGTCTCCAGATGAGACAAAAGCCCACCGGGACAGTCACACTCGGCAAGGACCAGTGGACAACACAGAATATGCTGGGACCACTTGGCCTCATGCTCACTTCTCTCTTGTAATATTGATGATTCTCTTGGCGATTTTAGTGTCATTTTGTCCATCATGCCTGGGACAGATGTGATCATTCCCGGAAACATCATTTTTTTCTTGACTATCTTCCTCTAAAATTCTTTGGGAGCTGATGCTTCTTAGGTTTCTCGTCTGGTGATGANGCCAGCTGTCACTTCAGACCCCGGGAGCTGTTCTAATTCAGTGCTGACAGGATCGGAGGCAGATCACCCCTATTTCTGTAAATATGTTTTGAACGGGATTGTTGTTCTTGAAAATGTGTGCCTATGTCAATCACCTTTTAGTTTTGTAAAGACAGGATGTACCTGGCTTGGTTTTTGGCCAAGCTAACAAAATAATAAAGTATTGTTTGAGGTTTAAGGATGTTTTGTTGTAAAAGTTGGGAAAAACACATTTGACATATTTGTTTTTGCTGGAGGTTAACGTTGGAGGATGGGAAAAACTTGTTTGTTAGTATGGAAAAACTTGTTTTGGATGTGTGAATAAAGACGGCTGGAGCTATTCCTGGCAGGCTATCTGGTGGTCAGACAGTTCATTTCTTCCTGCTGATGCCCCTTCTCTGCCTCAGGACCTGAACCTAGGCTGTGGCTGGACTGCAGCATTTACCCACTAACAATCCTATTCANCCTGTTAGAGTCCTTCTGTTTAGGACTGCCATTTTGCCGTCCCCTCCCATCCTATGCGCACTTAGGACCTAACCCATAACGCATAGTTAGAATGTTAAGAATACAGAACAAGGGACAGGAGAGANGACTCAGTGGTTAAGAGCTCTTGTTCTTACTGAGGATCCAAATTCTATTCATAGCATCCACATGGTCACTAACGACTGTTGGTTAATTCCAGTTTCAGGGATCTGCTGACCTCTTCTGGCCTCCGAGAGCACTGAATGCACATGGTGCCCAGACATATGTGCAGGCAAAACACCCATGCACATAAAAATAAATAAATATTTTTTAATATGAACTTGTACAAAAAGGCAGATGTATCAGAATTTGATCTGTGTTAATAGCAAAACTCTTAGAATCAAAATTACTTATCTCAAGTCCTGAATGTAAACAATTGCCAACCAAGATTACTATATCCAGAAAGGTTTTTGTTTTTGTTTTTGTTTTTCTTTTTTCTTTTTGAAGCAAGATCTCACTATGTAAGCTTCACTATNTCCTGGTACATATTGGTCTTGAACTCATAGATCTGGCCAGTCTCTACCTCCTGAGGGCTGGAATCAAAGGTGTGTGCCACTATACCCAGCCAGAAAAGTTATTTTTTAGTGTTGCAGGAGGCATAAAAATCTTCCAAGAAGGGCTGGAGAGGTGGCTCAGCGGTTAAGAGCACTGGCTGCTCTTCCAGAGGACCCAGGTTCAATTCCCAGCACCCACATGGGAGCTCATAACTGTCTCTAACTCCAAGATCTGACACCCTCACACAGACACACATGCAGGCAAAACACCAATACTAAATAAATAAATAAATAATTTAAAAAATCTTCCAAGAAGCTGGGCTGTGGTGGTGCATACCTTTAATCCCAGCACTCAGGAGGCAGAAGCAGGAGAATCTCTGAGTTAGAGGCCAGCCTGGTCTA
>LZPO01076090.1:5452-20263 GCA_001675575.1 Neotoma lepida
ATGAGAGAGGAGAGAGGAAACAGAGAGAGAGAGACAGAGAGACAGAGACACAGACACACACAGAGACAGAGATAGAGAGACAGAGACACACGGAGAGAAAGAGAGAGAGACAGAGACAGAGACAAAGACAGAGAGAGATCTCCCTCAGCCTCTAGAGTGCTAGGAGGATAGGTGCACACCTTGCAAATTCATTCCAGGTGACTTACAAAGTATGTAATTAGGGAGTAGAGAGATAACCCAGCAAGTAAAGCACTTGCTGTGAGAGTAGGAAGACTTGAACTCAGATCCCTCACACCTGTGTAAAAGGCATGTGTGGAGTCCCGTGTCTGGAATCCCAGAGCTGAGGGGCAGAGAGAGAGAATTCTGGGATCTTGCTCGATCATCAGTCTACTCCATCAGTGCCCCACAGACTCAGGGAGAGATGTTGCATCAGACTTAAAGTGGAAACGGGATAGAAGCAGATACTTGACATTGAATTCGGGCCTCTACAAGTGCTCTACAAGTGCCTGCACATATGCAGACACACACCCACACATGTACGTACACACACAAATTAAAGGACATATGTAATCGTATACATTTATTTTACACTATTCATCAGACATTGAGAATCTGGAAATGAATAAAATATACAAGTCACAGAATTGATTCATAAGACATTTTTTTGTATGCTACTCCCCTCAAGTTTAACCAATGTTCAGGTGCTTCTGTACTTGAAAGCTGAGATAGTATTAAGCACAGTAGATGAAACAAACAGCAATAATTTAATAATTGGGATAGCCATTCCCAGTTAAGTCACACAGCAGTCAATTTAAGGTTCTAGCTGCTACTTCTCAAAAGTGTGTGTTTCTTAAATTATTTGTTATTATTGGGGAGCAGTGACATCCTACCATGCGTGTTTGGAGGTCAGCTCCTCTCGTATTTACATAGGACCCAGGGATAGAACTAAGATCTCCAGGCTTGCATACTCCGGTAGCAAGTACCTTTACCCACTGAGCCATCCTATGAGCCTTCCAAACTGTTCTTGCTACAGAAGGGAAGGTTGGAGTAGGGGCAGTTGTTGACCCCCGTCTTTCTTTCCCTGCCTTGAACTCCTGCCCTTCCTAGAACATCTTGCTAAAGTAGGATTTAGATTGGAGCAGGATTGGAGCAGGGCATGGAACATGAGGGAAAAGTATGGGAACACTCTCGTGTGGTGAGTACAGCTGGGAAGACCCAGCTGGGGTGCTCACAGACCTGGCAGACACTGAATGCTGACCTTTTCTCTGATGAATAATTTTGAGCACTTTACTGAAGCCTGTCAGTGGGCATTTCTCCTCTGAAGGAACCATGGACCCTCCATTCCACTTGTTACTTCTGACACCGTCTCTCGGTCCCAGGTTTTCACACACCCACTCCAGCTTCCTTCCACTGTGTGCTCTGCACTAGCTCTCCCATGCAATCAGCTTAAGTCAAGCCCACAGCAAACATTCTTATTCTTTTTGCTTCGACTTCTAGGAGCATAGTTCCCAAACTACTGGCCCCTGCCCTGGTTCTTCAGGCACCTTTGCCCAGAGCCTGTCTATATTTCCAAGGGATATTTTACACATCAATCTTCTGTGCCACCCAAGCAATACAAATCTCATTACAGGACTCACAATACCAGTGGGGCTGAGGTGGGCACCCATGACTCTAATCCACCAGTTTCTGGTCATGGTTAACTTTTCTTCCTAAGGGAATACCAGGAAATGTCTAGGGACTTTGTTTGTTTGTTTAAATAAGTGGAGAGGTGCAGCTAGTGCCCAGTGGAAAGAGATTATGGAGGCTTCAACATTCCACAGCATACAGAATAGCCCTGCCACACACAAAAAAAATGTCTATACCCAACATGTCAGCATCAACCTCAATTTGTAAATATAACAAAGATGCAAGGACTGGATGGATTAGTTTCTTCATTGGCACATCTTAAGGGAGTCAGGATTAGTTTATGTTTTATACTGCGTGTATGTGTGTGTGTGTGTGTGTGTGTGTATACATGCACATATGGGGCTGTGCATGTGTGTGAAGGTGTGCATGTGTACGGCACCTGTGAAGATGAAAAGACAACCTCAAGTGTCTCTCAATCCTCACCTCTCACCTTTTTAAAATCAGAATCTCTTTTCTTCTCCAATGCCATGTACCTGAGGCTAGCAGGTCCATGTACCCAAGGCTAGCAGGTACCTGAACTTCCAGTGAGTCTTCATGTCTCACCTCACATCTCACCATGAAAGTGCTAGGATTACACATGGGCTATCTCTCACCCAACTTTATGTGGGTTATGGGGACTCAAACTCTGGTCCTCATGCTTGCGTGACGTGATTACCACCACTGAGCCACTTCTCCAGCATTTGTACTTATTTGGGGGATAGGTTTTATCCTGGCATGAAAGGCGTGGCAGAGAGCTTGGTCTGTTATAACAGGAATACATTGTAGCACAGAGGGTTCAGGAGAAAGGTTCTTCCTAATCAAGGAAGAACCAACATCCAAAGGAAAATGTGGAGCTATTGTGGATAGAGAACATTCAGGAAAGGAAAGACAGGGTGTGCAAAGGCCTGAGTTTGAAGAAGCATGTGAGGTAGAAAAGAAACCTAAAGGTTTATGACCAGGGAGGGACAGGACATAAGAGAGGAGGGGAACTGTAAGCATTCTTCATGGGCCCACCAACAAGCCCTCACGGGGCCTTTTGTCCCAGGTGGTGAGATATCTATGAATCCCTTCAGAATCTAAATGTGCACATATCCATGTCAGAGTCTCAAAGATGGGCCCAAGGAAATGGGAGAATCAACCATCAGAAACTGAGTACTGGCATGGCACAGAAATCTGTGTCCTATTGAGAAGTTTTGGTGTAGGTCTTAGAGGACTCCTCAAAGCCTTGTGAAACTCTGGCCTCTTTGAAGGCCTTTTTAAACCTTGAGGAAATTTCAGGACCTAGATGTAGCTTTGGATGTTACATTACAGCCCCAGCCTTCCTGCGAGTCTGAGAAAGCAATTTTTCAGTGAATCAGGGCTATGGTATTACCAGCACCACCCCACTCCAGGAAATGACCCAAGCAGTGATTCCAGAATCCTCTGTTTTTAAGCAGAGGTGAGGCAGCCACCTGAAGGCTTAGAGGCTCTCTTCTCTCTCCTTCAACAGCCACTCATGCTCTGGCCACAATTCTATATAGCATTTGTAGCCCACTCTCTCTATACATGCAACAGCCTCTTCCTGTTAAACAATGCGGTCTTGTGGTTAGCTTAAAGAGCAGTACCTAACTGCAAAGGGAATAAATTAAATTAAAGAGAATAAATACCAGTAGCCTGAAGCCTGGGGAGCTGAAGGCATTGCAAAGAAAACCTTGGGAGGAGAGTGGCCAGAGGCAGAGGAGAGGGACAATGCA
This sequence comes from Neotoma lepida, assembly GCA_001675575.1. Lineage (NCBI taxonomy): Eukaryota > Metazoa > Chordata > Mammalia > Rodentia > Cricetidae > Neotoma > Neotoma lepida. The sequence continues at coordinate 8,851 of LZPO01076090.1, forward strand.
CAACTGACTGACAATATCCAGGGAACATAGCCAGGTTAGTTATGGCAGCTAAGTAATTTCAAACTACAAAAGGAATTTTAGGCTTCAAAACTCCAGCTCCCAAATAGTGTTATAATTAGTATTATTTTCAGATTAAAGAAAACACCACTTTTGTGTAACAAATTACCTCCATTTTAAAAGCAAAAATAATATATTTCACTTCATAAAAAAATGCCCAAACGGAAGCATTCTTACATTAATTATTTCACTCTATTCAAAAAGCATATCCCTGCTTGCTTTTTATTACGCCTTCCAGCTTCTACTTTGAAAAACACGTTAAGAAGCTCGGAGGTATTTTTTAAAAATGAAAGGAAAAAAGAAAAATAAATAATCTTTGAGGCAATTAGAGCCCAAATACAGAACACATAAATATACATGTACATATTTCTTTATTTGCCCCCTAGATTTCACTCCCCATTTTCTTCCACCTCCCTCTTTGGCTCTGGTACATGCAGCATCTTTCTTTCCTTGAGCTTCAACAGCAGGGAAATGTTTGCCCCAGAATTGAATAAGATTCTGTTCCCTGGATTGATTGGCAAGAGTTTTCAAAAAGGGGCGGGGTCTCCAGAGGGCAAATACATAATTTTCATAATGCTTTTCCTTTGCACCACCGCCCCAGCCTAGGAGCCTAAGTCTATTTCTGAACTGTTTTGTCAGAGAGTAATAATTAACAGTACCTCATAGAAGACAAAACACCATCCCCTCCCCTCCCGCCTTCATGGGGTCGGGAGTTGCTCTTGTAAAATTACCAAGAATATAATTTGACTGTGGGAACAAAGAACATATGTAAAGTAAATATTGTTACAGATTTTCGAGTTTGGGGAAGAAAATTTTTAATTTGAATATTGTATAAAAGCCATGAGAAACAGGGTGTAAAATGGATTCTCTCTCGGTGCCTTCCGTTGCTCCNTTCCCCATGGCTGAGGTAAATGTCACTTTGCGTAAGGAAGGTTGGGCACGGGGTTTTCCAAACACAATGTCTCAGAGCCCTTGAGCTTAAAACATNTTTTTAAAAATATAAGTGTTCTCTTAAAATGAGCCTCAGTATCTAAAAATCTGTCTCCAGATGACAAACAAATATGCTATCATATTTTAATATTCACAGAGTTTAGGTTATATTAATATCTTAAAATGGTTTTTCAANGTAATATATCATTAAAGGGAACCAAGAATAAGGAGGTGAAAATAAATTTGAGACAACACTATGGTTTTGCTTGCAGTGTGTGACTCAATGTGGGCAATANCCTGTCTGCCCAAGGGGAGGCCTGAATGGTTTTCAGCAGATCCGGGAGATAGAGTATGTTGTTCTGTAAACTGAAGGTGGCGTCTGGCTTTGTATGAGGGCAAAATCAGTGTAGTGATACCATGGGCTCCTGGAGGGCTCCAACAGAATCACCTGTCTGGTAGCTCTGCTGTGGAGTAGGAGCTTCAACTGTGAGTCTCAGCCAGTGGATTCCAGAATGTCATAGGCGACAAACCGAGCTTCCTGACTCAGTTTATCCCAGACCCAGACCATGGCAGAAGGGTGATGAATCACAGCACAGCACATTAATCNGTGCAAATTAGAAATGGGGGATGGGGAATGCCACAGGGGCAAGGTCAGAACTACAGACCTGAGTGCCAGCAACAAGACAAAACATCNAAATTAGGGTCTTGTCATAGATCGTCACTGAAATGAGCCTGTGTCATTAGAGAAAGCAAACTTGTGCTCTTCTGCCTCACTTCAGGAAGGACAGCTGAGCAGACTTCCCAAGCCCGATTCAGTATGTTTCAGATGGATTCTTAGTAAATTCAGATTTAGAGTGCCTATCCATGCATTGTCTCATTCTGTGGGTAAGGAAACTGTGCNGTCTAAAGCTTAGGTGATTTTCCCAAGGCCATCTAGTCAGTGCAAGTTGAATATCCTTTATCTGAAATGCTTAGGACCAGGAATGTTCAGATTTGAATTCTTTCAATTTTGTAGCATTGGCAGGTATTTAATGAGATATCTTGGGGATGAAACCATTGCACACATGTGAAATTCATTTGAGTCTATATAGTTTATACACATAGTCTTGAAGATCATCTTAGGCAGCATTTGTGTGTGTGTGTGTGTGTGTGTGTGTGTGTGTGTGTATGTGAGTGTTGATGCATGTGTGTGTATGTATGTGAGTGTTGATGCATATGTATGCATATGTAGGTGACTGTTGGTGCATGTGTGGGTGCACCTACACACATGCACATCAGTGGGCAAGCCTGGATATCCTTCCACAGAGGGCTTCCACCTTTTATTGAGTCAGGGTTGGTCACTGGTCTAGAACCAAGCAGGCCAGACTATGGTCTATGAACCTTCAAAACAATGCGTGTTCCCTCTTCCCACCTCACCATTGCTGGGGTTTCGAACCTGTGTCCCCATCCCTGCCTTTTTACATGGATTCTGGTCCGCAAATCCAAGTCCTCTAGTTTGTGAGGCAGACACAGGTGACAAACTGAGCCATCTCCCCAGCCTCCATTTTATGAAGTGTTTGAAATTTTTCATGCATGAAACAATGCTTCATGGTGTGGGAATTTTGCCTTGTGGTAAAACCTTTGGGATTTTGGAGTGTCATTAATTTCATACTTTCAAATTAGGAACACACACATACTGTGGTATGGAGAGAAGCTGCTCACCTACCCAGGTGAGCTCCAGCAAGATTGTCTCAGGGATCCTCTGCTCCTTTGAGTTCAGGCAATCCTTAGCTGTGCCTCTGATTACTGACCCAAGCCTCTAATCATCACCTGGGAACTTCTAGAATGAGAGTTCTCCATCCAAACTTGTCAATCAAAGTCTCTAGGAGCCTAGCAACTGCCACAAACAAGCTCCTGGGCATTCTAGCCGCTCTCATGTNTGAAAACCATGGTTTCAACCCAGGCCAGATGTCATGGAAATGACGTGGGAACGAAGGAAGCTTCTCTCAGATGATGGGCATCTCTCAGAGGCACTCACCTTGATTTCCAGCAAANGAAACGGAACCTTCTAAAATGGTCTTTCTCTATCTTTTAGCCGTGTGGCACATATTCTTTCTAACAACGGGTGTCCCATTTTTCTTATGCCCTTCTCTTCAACACACAACACACACCACACACCACACACACACACACACACAGGTGGAGGGAAAACAACAAGAAGAAAATAGAAAGAAAAAAAAAGACTAGAAAATTATTCTAGAAACCGACTCCCCAAAAATCTAAGATGGAGAACCAATACTCAGTGCCTTCCCTGTTTCTTTTCAATTATTGGTTGAAATATTAACACCACAATCTTGCTAAGATGGAAAGGCAAAGGACCCCTCATCTCTGAGAGCTGAACATGCTGTAGAGTAAATTAAAGCCTATCTCAGTATTCTGTGTTGACAAATGCTCATCATTGCCATGGCAGTTGCTGGTACGCCTTCATTTTATCTTCTGTGCCCTAATCATTTGATCATACCACACTCTACATCGTGTGTGTGTGTGTGTGTGTGTGTGTGCTTTCTCTTATACACATCTAGATGTGTATAAGAGACAGGCCCAGTCCCATGCAGGCTCCACAGCCATTGATTCAACTTTCATGAGTTCCCACTAGTTTGATTTGGTCATCTCTGCAGGTTTCCCCATCACGATTTTGATGCACTTGCTCATAGAATCCCTGTTCTCTCTNCCCAACTGGACTCCTGGAGTTCTGCCTAGTGCCTGGCTGTGGATGTCTGCATCTGCTTCCATCAGTCACTGGAGAAAAGCTCTGTGATGACAGGATATTCACCGATCTGATCTCTGGGGCAAGCTAGTTCAGTTCAGGCACCCTCCCCACTATTTCTAGTAGTCCAAGTTGGGGTCATTCCTGGGGATTCCTGGGAACTTACCTAGCATCCAGTTTCTCTCTATCCCCATGATATCTCCCTCTATCATGGTATCTCTTTCACTGCTCTCCCACTCCATCTCTGTTCTGGCTCAACCATCCCATTCCCTGTCTCTTATACACATCTAGATGTGTATAAGAGACAGCCCCCCCCACAAGAAGGCCAGGCCTCCCATGAGGCTAGTTCAGGTCTCTCCCCCTGCCTCAAGGCTGCATGAGGTGTCCCATCATAGGTAGTGGGCTCCAGAAAGCCTGCTCATGCACCAGGGATGGATTCTGATCCCACCACCAGGGGGCCCCCCAAGCAGATCAAGCTACACAACTGTCTCACCATGCAGAGGGCTCAGCCCAGTCCCATGCAGGCTCCACAGCCATTGATTCAACTTTCATGAGTTCCCACTAGTTTGATTTGGTCATCTCTGCAGGTTTCCCCATCACGATTTTGATGCACTTGCTCATAGAATCCCTGTTCTCTCTNCCCAACTGGACTCCTGGAGTTCTGCCTAGTGCCTGGCTGTGGATGTCTGCATCTGCTTCCATCAGTCACTGGAGAAAAGCTCTGTGATGACAGGATATTCACCGATCTGATCTCTGGGGCAAGCTAGTTCAGTTCAGGCACCCTCCCCACTATTTCTAGTAGTCCAAGTTGGGGTCATTCCTGGGGATTCCTGGGAACTTACCTAGCATCCAGTTTCTCTCTATCCCCATGATATCTCCCTCTATCATGGTATCTCTTTCACTGCTCTCCCACTCCATCTCTGTTCTGGCTCAACCATCCCATTCCCTTATGTTCTCATCCTCCATCCCCTACCTTCCATTGCCCACCACTCATCCCCAGTTTACTCATGGAGATCTCATCTATTTCCCCTTCACAGGATGATCCATTCCACTCTGGGTCTACCTTGTTAGCTAGCTTCTCTAGAGTTGTAGGTTGTAGTCTGGTTATCCTTTGCTTTACATCTAGTATCCACTTCTGAGTGAGTACCATGTTTGTCCTTCTGAGTCTGGGTCTGGGTTACCTCACTCAGGATGATATTTTCTAGTTCCATCCATTTGGCTGCAAATTTCATGATGTCATTGTTTTTCTCTGCTGAGTAGTACTCCATTGTGTATATGTACCATATTTTCTTAATCCATTCTTCAGTTGAGGGGCATCTAGGTTGTTTCCAAGTTCTTGCTATTACAAATAATGCTGCTATGAACATAGTTAAGCATGTGTCCCTGTGGTATGATTGAGCATTCCTTGGGTATATGCCCAAGAGTGGTTGGTATAGCTGGGTCTTGAGGAAGATTGATTCCCAATTTTCTGAGAAACCGTTATACTGATTTCCAAAGTGGCTGTATAAGTTTGCACTCCCACCAACAGTGGAGGAGTGTTCCCCTTGCTCCACATCCTCTCCAGCATAAGCTGTCCTTAGTGTTTTTGATCTTAGCCATTCTGACAGGTGTAAGATGGTATCTCAGGGTTGTTTTGATTTGCATTTCCCTGATGACTAAGGATGTTGAGCAATTCCTTANATGTCTTTCGGCCATTTGAGATTNTTNCTTTGAGAATTCTCTGTTTAGCTCTGTAGNCCATTTTTTAATTGGATTGTTCGTTATTTTAATGTCTAGTTTCTTGAGTTCTTTATATATTTTGGAAATCAGCCCTCTGTCAGATGTGAGGTTGTTGAAGATCTTTTCTCATTCTGTAGTCTGTCATTTTGTCTTATTTACTCTGTCCTTTGCCTTACAGAAGCTTCTCAGTTTCAGGAGGCTGGGACCATAAACTATGTAAAGATTATAATAAGGCTTCATTGTAACCTACCCTCAAATCACTGAGTAATCTCCCTCAAATCTTATTCCTGGGATCCATGAATGCATTTCAAGATTTCTATAACTCTCCTGAAATTGCTTACAAATGTTTTCTATTTTAATGTGTCCTTTTTGTTTTTATCTACATACATTGTAGATGAAGAGAATGAGTGAAAATCCAGCGTGTTTAATTATTTTACACCAGCTAATCTCATTTCTTCTTCTCCCTGGACCCCATCTAACTTGACTTCTCTGTCTGTTCCTGGACTTGTCAGCGAAGAGTGAGAAACCACTACCACAGTTTCTCTCTGGCTGCCATTAATCTGTAGGATGTAATTGTCTACCTCTTTCTAATTTTCTGGTAGGGCAACTCCATGCCTCAGTACGCTAGCAATTCCAGGAAGTCTCCAGTGGGAATACACACTCCTAAGAGTGGCAACGACTGATGTCACATCTTTTACTATCTGCCTTCTCTTCCTTGCCTCCTTCTGGTCCCACTTCACCCATGTTTCCTGGGACTAGCTCCAGAGTACAACACTCCTATTGAAGACCCTGACTTGGAGTCCATGTCTAAGGAACCCACACTAAAACAAGACCTATGAACCAGACATTAAAATGAATAGTCTAACATCAGACAAACCAGGCATTTCAATTCTTTCATAAGGCAAACATTCTGCAGTGGATGGGAATAGTTCAGAAGGGATGCCTGGGAAACAGTGGTGGTTTAGTGAGGAAAGTGGAAATGACATGAGGCTTCTGCCTTAACAAAGTAAAGAACTGTAAAGGTATTCATCCTAATTTTTAAAAACGTTTTTATTTCAATTGCCTGATTTCACTTCCTGATGTCAAAGCCCCAGCCCAAAGGACAGAGGAGCCTGACAGACACTTTGCATGTTTGATGAGGGTGAAAGCCACACCCATCCTTTTCAGCCAAGTTGCCCTTGGTGAGGAGCAGGCAGGTGACTCAGGCAGCAGAGAGGGGTGTGAAGGTTATATGTTTGCCTGCCTGCTGGCTCTGTGCTGAGTAGAGTCAAACTTCTTGTTGTATTATTTACTATGTGTCTCTTAGCAAACCTTCATATGAGGATGGGCTTCTCCAGAGTGGGGAGTGAAAGATCTCCCTGAAGAGACATTATGAGAATGTTACCTGAAACATTGAATAGTGATAAATTCCTTTGCGTTCTTCTCAACGCTCTGCCCCGCGATGATGAAGTTTTCGTGTTTTGGCAGCTGTTGTAATTTTGCTTTCACAAACGCAAGACAAATTCTTCCCATATAAGTGACTTTTCCTGTTCAGCGGTAAGTTTCAGAAAAATTCTGCTATTGTGATTTTAGATGGCATGTGTTTCAGGAGCTCTGTAAAACACACACACCTAAAAGGTTTATATTTGAATTCCTTTCATTTCAGTCAGCTGTAGACAAGTTTCAGTCTACATTTTTAAATAATTGACTCCATTATATTTCATAAAATATAGGTTAGTTCTGAAGGCAATNCTTAGCACTTACATAAAGAGATTTTTTTTTTAATCTTCAGAAAGCTTGTAAACCCAAAATAATTTTTACATCCCTGTGAGGTGAATCAGAAACTCTAGAATTCCTAGTTTTAAGAAAAGGAGACTGGGGCAGACTGGGCTTGCACTGGAAATATCAAACATGGAGGCCGTAAAGAGGCAAAGTGCTCTTCATAGGGCTGAGCACGTGCTGTGGATTCCTCCTGCACATTTCCCCGTGTCCATGGGAGGAAGCATCTAGCCTTGTAATAACTGCAGAGGTTAGAAGCTGTAATTAAAACTACATAAAATTAATTGATGGACTTAGAAAGATTTATGCGCCTTGAAATAAAAGTACTTTCAAGTACTTTAGATTTATATCTCTGACTTGTCAATTTTGTGTGTGGGCGTGTCCGTTTTTAAATGAGGTGAGGATGTAATTATTCAAGTGCAGAGATGCTTCAGGTTGCTCTGAACACGTTCATGGCTTACACCCCAGCAGGATACAAGTGGCCCCCTTGGACCACTCCATCCTCAGTCTCTGCCATGAGTCCCGATCACGATTTTGAAAATGACTGGGTTATCTATGAAGGACCTCCGAGGTTCTGCCAAGCCTGTACCATGGGAATTTATTGATTGCCCTACCATTTTCCCATACAAGAAAACAGCTCATCTTCTTGTCTTTGATAGTCCTCTTTTTAGGGATTTGCCTAGCACATGAAAAAGATTGGGCTACCNATAAGCAGGAAAGNTGTGGANCCAGGGCTCATGAGGAAGGTCTCACACTACTTCTNTGGGAAACATCAGAAACAGCAAAATACGGGAGGACTTGGATATGGAGCCCTGGTAATTACTGACCAATAATTTTCTAAGCAGATAGCATTCTCTACTTAGCCCCTGCCTTTGATCTCGTTGTTTCTGGTGACTGCCTTCACTCATTTTCCTAGCCAGGAGTGAGGGCTTGGAATTTTGAATGTTTTCTGTACTGTGTGATCTCTTCAAAGAACTCCCAACGTCACCACCTGAAATGATGAACCTGCCATGTTACCTTGGGTTTCAAATTTCCAAAGATGAGAACCTGAAGCTGTTCAGCTCTTGCAAAAATACTCATTATCCTCCATCGTCCTTATCATGAAATCAAACTCACATATGTGTAAATGCCTCTCCTTGGATCATTTCAAAATACATATTTTATCATGGTAAATGTGTATGATTAGTGGTGATGTGGAAATTTAAAAAAAGAAAACTCTTTACCCCTCCCCCCAATTAAGCAAACCCGCTTTGCAGATGGAACCAGGTGGTTCCGATGTGACTGGTATTTCCGGTGAGGCAGCCCTAGGATTGCGAGTACAGGAGCAATCATGCCTTACTAAACGAGAGAGCTATCTTCACAGCTCCGTCTGCATAATTGATCCCTTATGAAGTGAGCCCGGTAGCCCAGGAGCTCTCTGGGGATCCCTTGTTTGTCTCAGCATGTTCAATGTCTGGGAGGCATTACCCATCAAGTCGTATTCATTCAACATCCCTCCTCGTGGCTTTTCTGGGAGCCCCAGGAACCTTCTTCCACTAATGATAAAATAATCAGAAGCATAAAAATGTTTCTTTTGGACAAATTTGACATGTTATAATGATAGAGTGTTGATGACTCAGAGTCAAGTCCCCCCCCCCCTTCCACCGCCACCGCTTTATTTAGAGACAGCAGGCAGTGGAAGGAAGCAGACGGCTGCAGAAGTTTCCTACCAAGATGAAAGTCGTGAGATTCTTCCTAAACACGGCTTGGTTATCAATGATGAAACAGGTCTGGATTCTTGGGGCTGTGGCTCACAGAAACACCATTGTCCCCATCCCTTGTCTGAATATTTTAAGGTCACGTTGCAATTCAAAGACAAGCAGGTGGAAGTCTCAAAAATAAGATGGGGTTTGATTTCAGCTGACTAAGTTATTGAGAAAACGCCATGGTGCTAGTTGGTTTTCATTTTCTGTTTAGCTATTTGTGGTAAATAAAGAGACACTGGAATCTTGTCTGGCAGTGGGACCAATCAGACACACACGTATGTCAAAAACCACTCTTAGAAGCTTCTAAAATACTGAATAGGGGGGAGCTACACACGTTGGTAAAGTTCTACCAGAGCTGCAAAGGTAGAAACACCTACCAGTAAACAAAGCAATTAAGTTATTTAGAAGATAATTGTGACACATTCGTGCACTGTAGGGGAAGTAACTTTGATGTGCACAAAATTAAGGAACTCATCTGAAGCCCAAGAAAATTACATTCAAAGTATGAAGAAAATTGAGACAAGCATTAGATGAAGCTGCCCAAGGGGCATTGCTCTCTATCCCCAGATGCCTGCCTCTGAGAATAGTAGTTGGTTATTGAGGGGTGAAAAGAATCTGGGGCTGAGTGGTAGGTACAAAGGCCAGATAATGAAAGACTTGTTTGCAAACCAGAAGGCTTAGAATGTTCACCACACTTCCCCCTGGATGTTATGAAAAATTGCTGAAGAAGAAAAATAAATAAACAAAAAGGTAAGAGCACGTTCACCATACAGAAATGCTTCCTAAGCAGGATAACTCTTTCTAAGCAGGATAGGTTTATAGTAAGGGACGGTCAGGGAGCCACTTCCAACTCAAGGGATGATGTCATTTAACAATAGGTAGAGGAAAGGCAGGGTTCAAATAGAAGATGATAGTTCACCATGAATGTGGTAAGTTTGCAAAATTCTTGGGGTATTTGCACAAGGATACACAGGGAAACAATTAAAGAAAATAGTTGTCACATTGATTGAGAACTTAACAGCCCAGAGATACAGGAAGACCTAAATGATTCAGGTATATAAATATGAGAAGCATGGGGGTCAATCTCATTCACAGGGTAGAAAAATGTCAGATTGAATTAACACACCCTGCGCTACAGCATGTTGAGTACTTCATGGTGAAATGGTCCTTTTGAGGATTTCAGCACACATAATAAGCAAATGAGAACTGGGGTGACTGATTTGTCAACTAGCTTGGCTGTGGTGATCTTTAAGCTTAACTGCTGAAGGGCTAGCCTTGGAAGCATGAGGGCTGTAGACCAGAAAGGTTGGGTATAGTGGCTCATGCTTGTAACTCCAATACTGAGGAAGCTGAGACAGGTGGATTGCTGGGGCTCTCGGGCTAGTCAGCCAGCCTAGTCAAGTCAGCAAGTTGTAAGCCAAGTGAGAGAGCCTGCCTCATGAAATAAGGTGAATAGACCCTGAAGAACAATACCTCAGACTGACCTCTGGCCACCTCATGCATGCACATATACTTATAGCTGCATACACAAAACATACACATCTTAGACGCTATAAATATATGCAACTTGTGTTCATCAACTGTACCTCATTTAACAAAAAATACTTAAAATGGGCTGAGGAGATGGCTCAGTGGGTAAAGGACTTGCTATACAAGGGTGAGGACCAGAGTTCAATCCCCAGCACAGCCTGTAATCTCTNTATAGGAGGCAGAGACAGAATGTCCCCAGAGTAAACTGGCTAGTTAAGCTAGATGAATGGGCAAGCTCTGGGATCAAATGAGAGACCCTGCCTCAATGTATAAAGTAGAGAGTGATCAACAAAGATGACAGATGTCAACCTCTCACCTCCCATGCACATGCACACACTTATGCCCACACACAAGTGACCACTCGTACATACATGCAAACCACACACAACACTTAATAGTATTCTTTTGTGGAGCTGCCTTACAATTCCATATTCCGTTGTGTGATTCTTTTGTTGGACAGTTAGAGAGCACCTTCCAGGAGAGCAGGAAGTATAATTTGTTTCACTTTGTTTTCAAAGTTGTTTCAGTTTGACATAATTTTTAAGTTCCAGATAACCACAAAGATAGCACAGATAGTTATTGTACATTTTTCTCATTCCCCTTCTATATAAACATAGCTCAATTCCAGAACTAATAGAAATTAACGCTGATAAACGATGCTGCGTTTTGTTGTTGTTCAGGCTTCTTGTTTGGGTTTGCTTTTTGATAGAGCGTCATTACACAGCCCTGGTTTGCATGACTCAGCCTGACCTTAATCGGATTGATCTGCCTGTCTCAGCCTCCCAGATGCTAGGATTACAGAGGTAGTGAGACCTCTGTTATTAACTGAACCACAAATCTTATTTAACCAGAATTTCCTTTCGATGTGGAAAATCCTTGCCCCCCAACCTCGTTTGTATTTTCAAGAAGTTCAGTTCCTCAAAGTTAA
>LZPO01076090.1:33226-47374 GCA_001675575.1 Neotoma lepida
GGGACCTCTGACTCAACCGTGGGCTCACCAATTCAGCAAGCCCAAGGGATCCTCTTGTGTCTGCCTCCCCAGCCTGGGATTTCCGACCTGTACCGCTGTACCTAGCTTTTTTTATGTGGTTGCTTCAGGTTGAACTCAAGTGTCCATGCTGATGAAACAGTCACTTGACTGATAGAGCCATCTCTCTAGGCCTCACTTCTAGATTTTCTAACAAGAATATTCATTACATATTTAGTCACATTCTCTCCAAAGCAGAAATATTACTGTTATTATTTAAAATGGGTTTCTGAACCTCATAAGACACACTGAATTATATATGCACAGTATGCATAACCTAGGCAATGTATAATATGTAGTACTATGTATATACACCCTAAGTTCTCCCTTGCTGTACCACAGCCTCAGTAACAGCACACCCCTAGCTCCAATGTCCTTGTATTTTATATTCCTGTGTGTTTGATTTTCCTGTCCCATACTTAGCATTTTTACTCAGGCTTTCATTGCCACTTCTTCCATGGAAAATAAGCGACACCCCTGCTTGCCCTTTTTTTTTAACCTCTTTCTTTATAGTCTTCCCTACACCCTCCCCCACACAAACAGAATTCCCTTTTAAAACAGCAGTATGATAGCCCTCTCATTTTGTTGCTAGTTGCATGTATCCAAACATCACATTGTGGTTCAGCATGACTTTTATGCAAATCCAAGCATGATGNCTGGCACATAGGAATACTAAACATACCTGCAACTCTCCAAGGCCCGCACTTTCTCACTTTTGGCAAAAATTAACTAAGATGATATCATTTTACAAAACCTCCAGAAATTGGTTCTTCATTATTAATGAGGAACCCGAATAATGAGCAATGACTAAAACAATCTACAAGGCATTAGATGAAGTTCTGTCACACATGAACACTATAGTACATTTGTGGCTGCAACTGGTGCTACCAAACTGTACACTGTAATGACCAAAATTCCTTAAACGTTTTTCTCTAGAAGGACTTAACATAAATAGACTATACACAGTTCTAATCAATGGCGGGTGGTTTAAATTTCTGAGTATGCCTCTGCTATTTGGGCCATTCTGTGAGCATGGAATTCCCAGTGATGACACTTGGGAATCTTCTGGAACCTCCTGGATTATTTATCTCCCGTCCTCAAGGTTAATTCACATGAAACAATTTCTCTTGTTAAATGCCAATTCTGCCCTAAGGTATGAATGTCTAATCCTCATGAAGGTAGTGGGAGCTACACGTGTGCTGTGGGTACGGTCCCTTAACTAATTAGTGGTACGGGGATGTTAATAAGAGAGTGATTTATATAATACCAAGGACCTGCCAAACACAGTGAAATCTAATTTAGACCAACTGCTAGAAAGCCAGACATAATTGGGGGTGGGGAGTAAGAATTATAAGATGCTGTTAAAGAAAGAATATTGTAANTTTTCAACGTATATAGAACTTCTCAAGCTTTAATGGGGTAGGGAACATAATGGGTTTCCAGGTTGAGAACCCTCTTTGAAATGAATAAAGTACACAGGTGGTGATTATCATTGTCTAACATCATCACCGACACAAGTTGTACTGGGGGTGAGACTTTCCAGAATGTATCACAGTGCTGCTCTGTGTCACTCACTGCTACAGCTTGGATCTTGGTGCTCCACAGAGGCTCAGAGCTTTCGATGCCTGCTCCTCAGCCTGTGACACTATTGGATGGAACCACAGGAGGTGAGTGCTGACAGAGGAAGGGTTATATGTGCCATGCTTTGGTGGTGCTGTGTGCACTATGGCCCCTTCTGGTCTCTCNCTTTGCTTCCTGGATGCGCCCACCATGATGTGACTCACCATCGTAGATAGGCTCAGAGCCTCAGNAAATGGGAACTTCTGACATGGACATCCCAGTTAACCCTTCCCTCCTTATGAGTTGTCTGTGACAAGCATTTTGTCATAGTCACAGAAAGCTGAGAAACATACTTATTTTATTCCTGACAAAGTCATGCATTGGTTTTGTGTGAGCAGTTCTGCTTTGTGAGGGNAAAAAAAGGAGCTTCTATATTGCTAAATTAGTGAAATCAGACTGATAAAGTGTGAGGATTCCAGAAAAGGCCGTGTTCCCTCACCTTTTACAGCCATCTAGCTTTCACAGAGTACTGACTGTATTCTAATCGCTGTTCTAGAGGGACCATCATAAAAAAAATTAAAGGCCTCAAATCCTGATTTGATGTGATGTATCCTAGGAACCCACTAAATAGTTTAAATTGACAGAAGTGCTTGTGTCTTATTTTACTTCTACAAGTAAATGTGAATTAACTATTTTCCCTGAACAGTGCCACCACCTTCTTGGCCTAAGCAAGTCCCCCGTTTTCTTCTTTTCTTCCTTTGTACTTATGTTTCCTTTTGTCTGTGGACCCCTTTCCTATCCTGCCCTCTACAACAGGTAAGTAATGTAATCCATCTGCTGCTGATTAAGTTATTTGCATGTGGTTTTATGTTGATTCGATTCACACAGCACTTGCTGTACAGCTCAAGCTCACTTAGGTCTTGATTTTACTTGACTCTTTTGAAAACCTTTTCCAGTTCCTTTGTGCCTTTGCTTATTTGTTTCTGTGGTGACACAGAACTCCAAAGAAGGAGCCCAGAATGATTTCCACACCCTTCAGCCAAGCAGGAAGCATCAAGTATCCTCCAACGCCCCACTACTGTTAAGGCTGAGGGGCATCTGCATGCCTGCTCTGTTAGGAATCTGCNTGAGATTTATGCTGGTGAATATACCTGGGATGCACTTGTCCAGTTACNCGGACTACATATGCACAAGTAAATCAAGAACCTCAGAGCAAAGTACAGACNCCTACACTCCCATGGTCCCTACTGATGATTTCCACGATCCAACTGATTCTTGTGNGTATGATGGGTATGAACTGATGTCTNAGGATTTTAATTAGCATTTTCCTATTAGTGATTCTTAATGTATGCTTGTAGGCCTTCTGGCTCTTGTTTNTTTGTTTTGTATACCAGAGCTTGTACTCAGGCCTTCCCAGTGCTAGGCAGCCTCCTAGGCTTTTGAATTTTGCACACTGCTGGTTCANATCCTTTGTCTATACTGGTATTTCTACTACTAAATTTGCAGAATTTGCATGTTTATTTATTAGGTTACCAGTTTTCCTATTGAGAATATCTATGTTATATGAAATGTCATATATATATGTGTGTGTATGCGTATATGAGACAGAATGAGATTCTATGTCGTTCCATCAGTCAAGATAATATCTCTCCCTAGTCTTTACCTATTTCCTTGAACACCACCGAATGCTCCCCTGGGTTACTTGCTACCCAGTGGCCAGTGGTTTTAGTTAAACTCTGGCTTGTGGGTTCCATGGTTTCGTAGATGCTTCCACTACCCATAGTTCTCCCTTTTAACTCTGTAGCTCTTCCCCNAGACCATAGGCCTTTCTCCACCCCTTTGTCCGGCAAGGTGGTGATATCGTAGCTGCCCTTCCTTCAGCCATGGCCTCAGTAAAGAGCATTGTCAACCAAGAAAACTGCAGAAACAGAATTCTCATCCCTTTCAGCCACAATATATACTAGAAATTAAACTTCCCACTGGTTTCTGGCTGCTCTTAAACAGTTTTAGTACCCTGCAATTGTTTTTTAAATATGGAATTTTATAGTTCATTCCAACAGAGGTTAATATAAACANATTGCTTTTCCAACATCACCAGAAGTTGGCTATAAATTATGTTTAAAGAAGTTTTAAAGCTTGCTTGAAGAAATAATTCTACATGTCTAAAATATTATTTTTACCTTATTTTTTAAAAGATTGATTTTCCTCTTATTTATGTGTATATATCTGTATGTGTATATATCGTATGTGTTAAGGTATCCCCAGAGCCCAGAAGAGGACATTGGGTACCTTGGAGCTGGAGTTACAGGTGGTTGTAGCTTCAGTCGTGAACTCTAAGAACCAAACTCAAACCCTCTGGAAGGACAGCAAGTACTCTTGACTACTGGGCCATGTCTCCATCAGTTTGATTTCATTTTTGAATATCAGTTTTTCTGGATATAAAATTCTAGCTTGGCCAGAGTATTTTTTAAATCTTTTTTAAAGATTTATTTATTCTATGTATGTGAGTGCTCTATTTGCATGTATGCCTTTATGCCAATAGAGGGCATCAGATCCTGCTATAGATGGTTGTGAGCCACCATGTGGTTGCTAGGAATTGAACTCAGGACCTCTGGAAGAGCAGCCAGTAATCTTAAACACTGAGCCTTCTCTCCAGCTCCNATAACAGGAGTACCTTAACGCACTCCTTAGTTATATATAACTGCTATTTACATGATTCTTTTTTTTTAACCTTTATAATCATTGATCTCTCTGGCCATACTATCTGACATGCTGTTATGGTTATCAGTGAATAAGAACATAGTTTTATACTGTGTTTGTCTTTCAGAGTCGGGGTTACCTCACTCAGGATGATATTTTCTAGNTACATCCATTTGCCTGCAAATTTCATTATGTCATTGTTTTTTTTACATCTGAGTAATACTCCATTGTGTATATGTACCACATTTTCTTTATCCATTCTTTGGTTGAGGGACATCTAGGTTATTTCCAAGTTCTGGCCATTATGAATAATGCTGCTATGATGCATACTAGATGTAAAGCAAAGGGTTACCAGACTACAACCTGTTGTTGTTTGTTTTTGCTCTTTTGGGGGGCCAACCACCCAGCTCCCAAATAAATCACACACAGAGGCTTATTCTTAATTATGAATGCCTGGCCTTAGCTTGGCTTGTTTCTTACCAGCTTTTCTTAACTTAAATTAACCCATCTATCTTTTGCCTCTGGGCTTTTCTGTTCTCTTACTTCTGTAAATCTTACTCTTACTCCTTGGCTTNCTGTGTAGCTGGGTGGCTGACCCTGGAGTCCTCCTGCTTCTCTGGCTACTTCTTTCTTCCTCTCAGATTTCTCCTTCTATGTATTCTCTCTGCCTGCCAGCCCCGCCTATCTTTTCTCCTGCCTTGCTATTATCCATTCAGTTCTTTATTAGACCATCAAGTGTTTTAGACAGGCAAAGAATCACAGCTTCACAGAGCTAAACAAATGCAACATAAACAAAAGTAACACACCTTAAAATAATATTCTACAACAATAACCCACAGCTCCAGAGACACTAGCTNACAAGGAGGACTCTAAGAGGGACACATGGAAAATAGATGAGATCTCCTGAGTAAACTGGGGATGAGGGGGTTAATAGAGGAGAGGGGATGGGGAATAAGAACATGAGGGAACAGGATGGTCAAGCTGGGGGAGGGACAGAGTGGGAGAGCAATGAAAGAAATGTCTTGATAGAGGGAGACATTATGGGGTTAGGGAGAAACCTGGTGCTAGGGAAATTCCCAGGAATCCACAGGATGACCCCAGTTTAGACTACTTACTAGCAATAGTGGAGAGGGTGCCTGAACTGGCCTACCCCAGTAATCAGATTGGTGACTACCCTAACTGTCATCATAGAACCTTCCTTTATCTAGTAACTGATGAAAGCAGACGCAGAGATCCAAGCCAAGCACCAGGCCAAGCTCCAGGAGTCCAGTCGAAGAGAGGAACTCACAAACTATAGACCGACAGCTGTGGAGCCTGCATGGGACTGGACTAGGCCCTCTGCATATGGGAGACAGATGTGTAACTTGGTCTGTTTGAGGAGCCCCTGGAAGTGGGATCAGGACCTATCCCTGGTGAATGAGCTGGCTTTTTGGAGCCCATTACCCATGGTGGGATACCATGCTCAGCCTTGATGCAGCAGGGAGGGCCTTGGTCCTGCTTGAACTAAATGTACCAGGCTTTGCTGACTCCCCATAGGAGGCCTTACCCTTTTGGAGGAGGGGATGGGGGGGAGGAAAGGTGAGTGGAGCAGGAGAAGGGATGAGAGAGAGATCTGTGGTTGGTATGTAAAATGAATAAAAAAAATTTTCTTAAATAAAAAAAAAAGAACATAGTTTTGAAATAGGATCTCACTAAGTAATCTGAGCTGTACTGAAACTTGCAGCNCCCCCATCTCTTCCTCCTAGATTCTGGCATGACTGGTGTACACCACCATGCCTGGCACATCAATGAATTCTTCATTTTCATTGCTATACCCTTATCTTTGAATCCTACTTTTTTTGTTTTATTTCTCCTCCAAAATTCCTTATTGCTCCCCCACTTTATCTACAATTTCTTTAAAAATCCATACACTATGTAGAGCTATCCTTCTCCAACAATTTGGGTAATTTCTACATCTAATTCAATTGACTGATGTTTTTTCCTCACTATAGATAATGCTTCCCTGTCTGCCCTACCTAGTAATGTTCATTTTCTGCTAGACATGGGTGATATTCTGTGTAGTATGCATGTGCTTGGTACTTGGCTAATGACTCAGCAGTACTTCCATNCAGATGCTAGGAGAGCTTCTCTGCCCAACTCCTCTTTGTGTGGCTCTCTGATCCCATACACACAAGGGTTTCACTTGGGTTGTTTTGTTGTTGTTTGGGATATTTTTGTTTGTTTGTTTTTGTTTTTATTTTCATTTCTGAAAGGTTTATTAAGACAAAACCTAATTGTACATTGAAGAGAATTTGGACTTTTAATGGTCTGATGGTTGGACTTTCCACTGGTTTACCAAGGAAGATGAATTTATTACTTACAGTACTTGTGACTTATGATGAGTTTATGGGGACAATCCTATTTTAAGTCAGACGGAGTTCCTGCACTTCAAAAAGCTCAAACACTAATTTCTCTCTCCTCTGCTCAGCACAATGGTCATATTATATTCTCTTAGAGTTTCCTCATTTTGTTGGCTTCTTTGACTCTACCATGAACTAAAGCAATTATAAAAGACAGCTTCTATTTAGCACATCATTCTGGAGTTTCCGATTCAAGATCAGTTGACACATTGCTTTGGGCTTCTGGTGAGAGTATAGGATGACAATGGGGGTGGATAAGAAACTACTCATCTAATGTCCAGGAAACAAGATCGAGAGGAGGGAGTTTGACAAGGTCACATGATCTCCTTTAGAAAAAGATACAGTGACCTAGAGATCTCCCACAAATCTCTTCCTCCTAAATATCCCACTACCTCGCTGGTAGGTAGCATAGATTTTTAATTCTTTGATGCATTTATCAAAATGGAAGATGAAATTAATAATATTTTTGAATGGAAAAATAGCATTTGAGATATAACCTAAGGGTCCAGAGAGATGGCTCAGAGGTTAAGAGCACTTGCTGCTCTTGCAGAGGACCTGAGTTTTGTTCCCTACTCCCACACGGAAGCTCACAACTGTCTGTAACTCTAGTTCTAGAGCATCTGACCCCCTCTTCTGGCTTCCACAGACACTGTACATATGTGGTGTATAGATATACATGAAATAAAAACACTCATACTCATAAAATAAAAATAAATAGTTGTTTTAAAGGTATAACAAAAAGACTGGCTGAAAAATGTGCATACTAAAATGTAGTTGTAGGCTGAGCATATAAGTTATGACTTTTTCATTTTTATCTTCTGCATTAAGCAATTGTAATTGTTTCATGTAATTGGAGTGAATAAATCTACGAAGATGATGTTGTGATGATGGAAGAGAANGGAGTGTTTCAGCACGAATCGAGGCCACTGGTGCTGCAGTTGGAGTGTGGACTGAAGTCTTGGCTAGACTGGCTTGACTAAATACTGCCTCCCTCCATTGGGGCTTAAGAACATGGCACCATTAATTCAATGTATCAGGCACCTTGACAAGTTTATTCATAAATAATGTGAATTTAAGTATTACATTAGTGTGCAATAGGAATCATTTTTCATTTTTTGCCAATGAAGAAAAGAAAAGGCTNTCTGAGATGAAGTAAATAGTCAACACAATCTATCCAATTAGAGGACAAGTTAATTTGAACCCACTGCTGTTGAACTGGGTTCTGGTGATTTATTTATCAACTTGACATAAGATAGAGTTATCAGAAAAGAGGGGACATCAACCAAGAAAATTCCCCTATAAGACTGACTGGTGGGCAACTTGTGTGGCATTTTCTTGATTAATGATTAACATGGAAGGTCCCCACCCACATTAATGGAGCCAATCCTAGGCAGGTGGTCCTGAGGTGAATAAGAAAGCAGGCTGAGCAAGCCAGTAAGCAGAGTCCCTCCACAGTCTCTCTTTAGTTCCTGTCTCCAGGTTCCTGCCTTGAGTTCCTGCCCTGACTTCCCTCAGTGATAGAATATGACCTGAGAGTGGTAAGCTGAAATTAACCACCACCCCAAGTTGCTTTTGGTCATGGTGTTTGATCTCAGTAATAGAAACCTAAGACAGATTGCATAGCCCTTCTTCACCTCAATCTAAATGGTTCTGGAACTTCGCTGCACTTCAAAATCCTCGAGGAGAGCATGTTAAATACAGCGAGGGGGGTCCCAGCTCCAGAGTCCTGAATACATTCTGGGTGTGGCTTCAGGAATTGCCTAAGGAGCTCTCTGGTAAAGCTTGGTTATGCAGTTTGGGAGAGCCTAGGTGGGAATCCACTCATCCAAGTGACATCCTCAGAGATGTTCTACATTTGGGACATAATTCCCCACACATGGTCTCCTACTTCTTTATTTGATGTCTGTTTCCCAAACNCCTTGTCTTTGTGGTTTCTTTATTCTGATAAGGTTCCTGGGTCTATAAAGATGCTTGAAAAATCCCTTCCTGGAGTCATTACTTTCAGCACTCTCTCTGGTACTCTAGATGCCCTTCTAGTGGTCCAGAGGAGTTAATGCCCTTCCCACTTTGTAATCTAATTTTAGGAAGTAAATAAGCCACAGTACAAAATCTGTTGTCATATCAATCCACTTACCAGAAGTTTGAAAGCATTAAAGTAATTTATTGCAAAATCATATCACATGAATAAAACGCTCTCTGTGGCTCTTGATTGCATTTTCCTGCCCACCCCACCCCCAAAGCTAACACTGGCTATAGCTTTAAGGGTGGGTCAGGAATCAGTTTGCCCTATGGGACTCTGTTACCTTAAGGACAGTTGTTGGTTTGTTTTTTTGTTTGTTTGTTTNTTTTGGTTTTTTTTTTTCCTCACTTGATATATTGGGTTTTCTGGCAGCTCCAAGCTTTAGTCCAAAAGATTACACACAGATTCAATACAGATTTGGTGGATAGTTGATTGAGAAGCCAAGTATTACTTTCTGTGCATTCCATTTTTCAGGTGAGCTAGTATGGGGTCTGCCTTAGAGGACAATATGATGATACTCTAGGTTATATACAGACTCTGCNGCTGACCTGGGAAGTAAGACTTTCTCTTTTCTTTGTCATTCCCCAAAATAAGAAGGAACTTCCTGAAACATCTTGAAGTATAGTCACTTCACACTAAATGGCACAGAGGTTTAAGCAAGTGTTCTCACATTATATAAATGGGATATTTAATTAGGATTTGTTGTGTCCGTGTGTGTATATCTGTGTGTGTGTGGGGGGGTGGTCTACTTTTATTTCTAATCTAAGACCCTAAAAAATACTTTAAATAAAATAAAATAAAAAAGATTCTTGAAATACAAAGAAGAGCTGTCCAATCAAGCTGAACCAGTGTAAGCAGCAGTGAGACTATGTGGAGAAAGTAGGATGTCTCTAAGGACAGAGAAGGCCATGCCTCTAGGAGAGACTAGCAAAAGAAAGAATGCTTACCACCAGCCCAGGCAGCCTTCCCTCACTCTCCTTTTCTCTTCCTCTTGAAAGTTGTCTCTATTGACACCACCTTGCTCAATCTCTCAGTGCATGTGAAGGGAGGAAGTCTGTCTACAGCTCTACGGATACATCAGCAGACTAGCCTGGATGGCCATTTGCCACCCAGAGCCACTGTAAAGTCTAACAGAAATAATTTAATGAGTTCATCTTAGATGAGGACTATACATATGGTGGTCAGTGGAAAGCATCTTTGAAAATGCTCACTGTGTTGGGATAGAAAGAAGACTCAGTTGATATAGTGATTTCCACATAAGAATGTTTAGAGTCCCTATATCCATGTATATGCCAAACATGACAACATTTGTCTGTAATCCCCAGGGACCCTCACACTGGGGGTCTGGAAAACAGTGAGGCTTGCTGGACCAGCCAGGTTCAGTGACAAACTCTAACTCAAAACCTAAGGGAGAAAAGTGATTAAGAAAGATACTCAACTTTGACAGTTGGACTCCATTTGNACAATACATAAACACACATACACACAAGGTTGTCATTATGAGTTGGAGAAAGACACAAAATGCCTACTTTTAAAACAAATTGTCTTTAAAAATAGAGTGGTTCATTTTAGCAATCCCATGTTGGTGTCCAGAAAACTTTTAGAGGCACATGGTAGGAGAGGTGCTTTAAAAAACAGAACAAAAATCTGTAATTTCTCTTCCCCATTCCTTGTAATACCACCCTACTTTTTCATTAGGTTGTGAGTTTTTATGTCCCCCCAAAGTCCTGGTGATTCTGAGCCACGTGACTTTTCTCTCTGTGTGATAACCATGTTCCAAAGGAGAAATACTCCCAATGTCTATTGACAGTGAAACAGAAACTAAATTGGACTCTACATAAAATGGAATNCTAGTTGGCTCAGAAAAGGAAAGAGATTCTGCTACATCCTACATCATCAGTGAACCTTTGGACCATATGCTATATGAAATAAGCAAGAGACAAAACGATGCGTATCTGAGTTCCAATGTCTTTGAGCTCAGGAGTTCNAGGCTAGTCTGGGCAACATAACAAAATCTGGGATAGTGGAAGACAGAGGCCACCTTGGCCATCTTCTACTGGCCAAGTTCCATTAAGTGGTGCAGTGAGACAAGCTGGGTGTATGCATAGGCACACTCACTGCTCTGTTTTCCTCAGTTTTCTTTCTAATCACGAAGTACAGCTGGTCCCTTCTCCTCTAAGACTTCTTATCGTTCTTCTTTTGTCTGGTCCCATCAAAATGCTAACCCAGCCCCACCCCATCTTCATCAAAGATTAGGACTGGTAAACGTAGCCACCACATTACCCTTTCCCCTCAAGACAATCTGGCTGAGACACTCACTGGGGAGAGAGGCGGGATTTCCCTGTGGAAACAGCCAATGGCAGATCAGCTCCAGCGCTTGCCAAACTTTGGTCTTTAGCAGGCTAAGGTCAAGATTTTTCTTCCACTTGCAACTGCCTGAGTTATTTTACTTTATTTTTTTTAAACCAACTCTATTTTTATTAAAATGTAGGCTTAAAGAGAAAACTTTATGATATTATTATAAATGTGAAACTAGTATCCATTTTCAAAATGAGAACATAGACTTTAAAATAAATATAATTTATTTGCAAACAGGAGATCAAACTCTTAGCATTTTCTATAGAAGAATAAGGCTTGTTTTTTCCTCTCAAAAAACTATGGTGAGTTCCTCAGGCATTCAAGCTCCCAATAGAGATGTTCTCTTTGAGCTGGTGGGAGGACTGGGATGCGGGGTGCAGTGGGAACATCACTTTACACTGAGTTTCCAGTTTATTTCTGAGATTCCAGGTAAGGCTGTCTGTCATTTCCCATTTAATCCCTGTTGTCTGTGCTTTGTACACTGTTCTGGTCACTGTGGTAAAATATTAGGCTAATGGAACATGAGGAAGGAAAGATTGGTTTGAGCTAATGGTTTAACATAATATAGTCCACTGTGGTGATTTCTTTGTGTAGTCCTGTCTGTCCTGGAATTCAGCTCTCTAGACCAGGCTGGCCTGGAACTCAGAAATCCNCCTGCCCCTGACTCCTGAGTGCTCGGATTAAAGGTGTGCACCACCACGTCTGACTCCACCCAGCTTCTTATCTCTCACAGAAACTATGTCACATTGGAGAGCTCTGTGATAAAACATTAGGCTAATGGAACACAGGGACAGAAAGATCCGTTTGAACTAATGGTTTAACATAATATAGTCCACCGTGGTGAACAAGACCTGGGCATGAAAACAGCTGTGGTGGTAGTAGCTTGTTCACATCTTCACATACCAAGAAGCAGACAGAACAAGACAGGAAGTGGGGCTGGCGAGATATCTCAGTAGTTAAGAGCACATACTCTTAACTACATACTGCACTTGAAGAGGACCCAGGCTCCATGCTCAGCATCCACAATGAGTAGTTCACTACTACCTGTAACTCCGGTTTCAGGGACTCTGACTCCCTCTTATGGCTTCCAATGGCATTTGCATGCACATAGTGTACANAAAGTCACACAAACACACACAAATAATTCTAGAAGCAGCTGNAGATGGCACAGGAAGTAGGGCTGGACTGTCAACTTTAAGGCCCGCACACAGAAACCTCCTTCTTCTACCTACTTTACCCATCCTAAAGCTACCACAACCTCCCAAAACTCTTGTCACCAGCTGGGGACCAAGTGTTCTAAGACAGAAGGCTGTNCAGGACATTTTACAGCATCCTGCTCTTTAGGAGACATAGATTTTAGTCAACATTATTTTAGTGATGGAGACATCAGGATAAGAGTACCTTCCCAAGTTCTCCATTAACAAGGTTGTATTAACCGTACACAGCAGATATTCCACCATGTGCTTCTCAGGTCTCCTTTCTTTCCCTGTACCTAACAGCTCTGCAGCATGGCATCCTCTGCTCTGCAGAGCGGACTCAGAGATATCAAGCTTCTGGCCCAAGTTCACACACTTAGTAAGGGTTCCCATTAGGCCACTCTGAGCCTGCAATGTCAGCAGCCAACCTCTTTATATTTGCATGCCTTCATTTAGTGCTCCTGGGTTTGACTAGTATTGAACACAGAATCCTGCTTTTCTTCCCATCAATGGGTTTAATACTGTACATCATGTCTAGCAACAATTAACATTCATTTTCTTGTCTGATAGAAATAAAAAAATAACCATGNAGATTCTGCGCCGAAACATCACCCGTANAATAGTAGCTTGGGGTACGGAAAACAACAATTCCTTTGAAGAGAAACATGAACTAACATGAATTTAGATTCAGTGTTTTCACTTTTATTTCATCTATCCTTTCTCATCCTTTTCCTTCAAAAGGCCATCTATTAATAAGTCTGGTCTGAGATTGCACACCAAGTAAATCTTTGACAAGTGTATTGTCTCTTAAATGGCAAGGAGAAGAAAAACANGGGAGGCCAGAAAACATGCCGTCTTTCCCCCAGCACCAAGACTTCTTTCTTCCCATTCAGCTGCTTCTGCACAGCAACAGACTGAAGAAGATCATGCTGCAAAATTTGGCATCCATGGAGTTTATATTTTTCAGAATATTTAATAAAAGGCCACCAAATGTTAAAATAATTATCTATTTCCTGTATGTGTGCAAGTTTTTCCCCATTGCTAAAATTTCTTAATTAAAAAAAAACTTAATGTAATGGTTTCTGTTTGTGAAAAAGCTGCTGTAGACATCTCAGTCAGTAAATTATGAGAACTTTGGTTTCGTTTTTGGGTGGCCTAGCTTTCCTCTCGGAAAGGTCCTCCTGGTGGTCTTGACAGTCTTTCTCTTCCTTGGGTTGTTTCCTTTACTCTTACTGAATGGCCTCAGCTCTCCACCCATCCTATTCAACCTGCTTTTTAACAAAAATGTAATCATCCTAATACACTAACACCGCCAGATTTAGAAAGAATAAAAGAGAAACGAACAACTTCANCACTTGAATCCGTTCACTTACTATCCATGCCCCAAGCTGCTGCCCTGGCACGGACCTCAGATGGGATACAAGCCCCTGTGGCTCCTTTTGCAGCTGTCAGGCCTCCTGTGTCTTTATCAGTCATCCCCCGACCATGAGTGTCAGGTGGTTCTTCATGATTAATATTTAAATGTGTACCAAGTGCATTGACCTTAGGCTTTGGGTGTTTTTAATGTACATGTGTGTCTATGTATGTATGTATTATGTGTGTGTGTGTGTATGTATGCATGTGTGTGTGCACACACATGGATGCAGGTTCCCTTGGAGGCCAGAAGATGCTGTCATAGCTCCTGGAGTTAGAATTTCAGAAGGCTGTGAACTGTCCTATGTAAGTGCTGGGAACTGAAATCTGGGTCCTTTGGAAGAGCAGTAAACACTGAACTGCTGAGCCATATCTCCAGCTCCAAATCTTGGCAGTTTGTTTGTTTGTTTTTTTGTTTGAGACAGAATTTCATTACACAGTCCTG
>LZPO01076090.1:93807-109745 GCA_001675575.1 Neotoma lepida
ACACACACACACACACAGAAGAAGGGGCCCTAGAGGAACTATGGGACACCATGAAAAGACCAAACCTTTGAGTTTAAAGAAACAGATGAAGGAGAAAAATCTGAGATCACTGNTATAGACCAAATCTTCAACAAGATGGTAGAAGAAAACTTCCCCAAACTGTGGAAAGACATAGCCATGCAAATACATGAAGCACACAGAACACCAAAGAGATAGGGCCAAGTAGGAAACATTCCATGGCATATCATAGTCAAAGCACTAAATATCCAGAACAAAGAAAAGAATACTGAAAGCCACACAGATAAGTCACATATAAAGGAAAGCCTATCCAAATAACTGATCTCTTAGTAAAATTAATTGCAAATGGGATTCTATACCAGTTGGCAGAGGCTTTCAATCAAATGGAGAGGAGAGAAAGAGAATGAAGNCGGCTTCAACAGGAGGGTAGATTGTATATGTTATATAAAAATTTAGTGATATTTTAGAAATTTTAAGCTTGCAGCCCAGAATGACACACCCTCATGGTTTCTGCTACCATTGATGGCTTGGTTTAGGTAACTGAAGGTCACTGCCACAAGCCTTTAGGTTGTATCCAGCCACAGGTAGAAACAGAATCATAGTGAGTAATGATACCTGTCATCTGTCTAGTCTCAGTTACCAAACACACAACTTTTGATGTGCACTTAAGACATCTTACTTTCAAACAAGCAATGAGACTTTTCTTTCTTTGCTTTGTTTTATTATTCTTTTTGTTTTTGAGATGGGATTGCATGTGGCCCACACTGGCCTCTAGCTCTCTGTATAGACAAGGATGGACTTGGACTCCTAACCCCTANCTACCTCTCTGCTAGGATTACAGGCATACACCATCACACCCAATTTATGCATCACTGGGGATTGAACCCAGGGCTTTGTGCATGCTAGGCAAGCACTCTACCAACTGCGCTACAGCCCCAGGCCCCTCACTTTCTCTTTGAAATCAAGAGCACAAGTCACTTCCATCATTAGCCTAATCCAATCAAACACACATTCCCTGAATAAATGAGGAAGTCTGACATGCCACACAATCCCCTCTATGACTACTTTGAAAATCTGTCAAAAGCCTTTTCTGGAACGAATGCCTCCCTCCTCTTTGTCTGCCCTGTCTCCTTCTTCCTCTTGCTTCTGCCACTGTGTAAATCTCACGCTCTACATCAGAGAGCAAATTTTTATCAGAGACTCCACATTTAAGGATTGAGGCATGTGGCTCCCTAAAATAGAAAGCTTTGTGACCTTTCTCAAAATCCTCCCTATCCCATATATCCTTCCCAGATACACAGCCCATTCTTTCTGGGGAAGGAGCAGGGTAAAGAATGCACANCCAGCAAGAGGCTTTGGAGCCCAGCGGGGCCGGATGGATGTATGCATATACATGGGATCAGGGTGAACCGGATGGACCGTCTCTCCCAGTGAGCGAAAGTCTTAAACCGAGATTAACCTTGAAGCTCAAATTAGATAAAAACAAATAGAAATTTCTCCACAGGAATAAGAGCTTAATATAAAGGAGAAGTATTCCGTAGCCCACATAACTTTAATTAAGATGAAAGGGTTTCCGAGTATCTGCTTCCTCGACAATCTTATGTTTAAAGATGTGTGTTGCGCTCAGCATGAAGGAACTAGTCTACGCAGCTCATTATTCACTCTTCCAAAGGCCTACTTTGGGAGCTCCTTTGTAAAGCCTGAGCATTCACTGCCAATTTCCTCCCCAAGTGTGCCTTCCTCTAGGCTTTTGTTACATTCTCAGGGACTCTGGAGATATACCTTGACTACAAGACAGGTACATGTTGTAGCCCAGACACCCCTTCTAGTTGACGTCGACAAAAATAAGCACACCTACTTTCCCCAGGAGCTGCAGAAAGTTGGGGAATGGGGATGGCCAGCTGCTTGTGTGATTTCTCACATGGAATTTATTAGAACAAGTCTGTTTTTAAAGGTAGAGAACATCTATCAGGCATCAGTGGGGGCACAAAAACAAAACTCAGCTAGTGCATAAACACATTGAAAAGCTAGAAAAACTTCCCTGGTGTTGCTGAAAGATGGACAGGAGGTTCTGAAAAGCCACCTTAGTGGTGGAGTTTTGATGTTTGGAATAAAGGTCCTTCCATTTCCTTCTCTGCCTTTAAATGATGGTTGGGTACCAGGATTTATGGTGCAGCTTGTTTAGAAACAGATGCTCAAGGCATATCACANGACTATCCAGGAAAGCANTTCAGTGCACACATGTTATTTATCCTATGGGATGTGCTGAGCTGGCCTCAAGACTTACTCACCATGTGATCAGTGATGTGCCTTCCCTCAGCCTCAATTCCCAACCTGTAAAATCAGTCACAGTAGTGCTTATATCATGGTGAGAGGACTAAATTGGAAAATGCATACAAAAATCTATGTGAGAATGAGTCACAATAAGTATTTAAGTAAATTCAAGACATTTCTTCACATTGTTAAGGAGAACAGATGTCCAAGATACACATGCATGGACTATTTTCTGATGGTTGAGCTTCACTTCTAGGTAGGATCATTAGTTGATTATTTAACATCCCGAGGCCATTGTCTCCATGGTGATAAATCATAGATTATATTTACTGCCTTTAAAGAGTTGTTGGAAACATTAAGAAAGATGGTGTATTAGGCACTGCTTGGGAGTAGTAAGGGCTTAAAAAATGCGAGACACGGGTGATTTTTTAAAATCTGAACACAGGTATTGGCAAGGCCTTGTCTTGGGGAGGACAGGATATGGAAGATAACTATGATTATCTTTTATTATTATCTTCATAATAAGGTTAAAGNTGTTCATAAAATACAGGGCATATACTCGATTCAGAGTGAAAGGCCAAAACCAGAGGACTGCCCCAACCAAGCTTTTGTAATTGAAAACACAAATAGGGGCCTGTACCNAAGTATAACAAGGCTGGTGTGGTAGTTTGAATGTAATTTGCCTTCATAAGCTCATAGGGAGTGGCATTATTAGGAGACGTGGCTTTGTTGGAGTAAGTGTGGCCTTGTTGAAGAAAATGTGTCACTGTGGGGGTGGGCTTTGAGGTCTCCTTTGCTCAAGCTTCACTCGGTGTGACATTCAGACCACTTCCTTTGTCCTGCGGGTCAAGATGTAGGACTCTCAGCTCCTTCTCCACACCATGTCTGCCTGCACACCACAATGTCACACCATGATGATAATGGACTATGTCACACCATCATGATAATGGACTAATCCTCTGAAAGCATAAGCCACTCCAGTTAAATGTTTTCTTTTATAAGAGTTGCTGTGGTCATGGTGTCTCTTCACAGCAATAGAAACCCTGACTAAGAC
This sequence comes from Neotoma lepida, assembly GCA_001675575.1. NCBI lineage: Eukaryota > Metazoa > Chordata > Mammalia > Rodentia > Cricetidae > Neotoma > Neotoma lepida. The sequence goes on from LZPO01076090.1 coordinate 97,154, forward strand.
AGTTGGGAAATTACAGACACCAGCCCCTCCCATCCACCAAGGCTTCTGTCTTTTGGAGATTCACAGTACCAATGACTTTTTGTTGTTGTTTTTATTGTCGATTTAAAGCAAAGACAGTTCACAGTGCAATAAAGTGAAAAATTCTATTTTATACAGAGTTCTCAAGTCTTATTTTACCATAGCCCATTTTCCCCCTATAGTGCCTATCATGAATAGGCTGGTTGAAACATACCCTGCTATATGAATATAATCAGAAATAAAGTGCTCTAATGCATTTGAGTCAGATTACTGCTTCAGAGCCTACATGAGCAGCAATTTCTCACAATTTTGTGAATTAATACCCTACAGAAATATTACTCAAAGCATTGCTTGCATAAAGTTCAATGGCATAAAGTACATCAACACCCAAATGGGTCTTGTTCACATCAGCAAGGAAAAATAAATATGTATCAATTTAACAGAAACCCAAGATGGCTGAGTGATCCAACCCACAGGACCCTTTCCCTGACAGAAAGAAGCAAGTTGAAATACCCCAGGAGGGGGAGGGTTAGAGTTAGGAATCAAGACTGATTAACAGTACCACACACACATTTCAGAGCAGTTGCTATTTTCTTTTATGAAAAAAAAAAGGAAAGAGAAAGAAAAAGAGAGAGGGAGAGAGAAATCCTCTCTCCCCTTTCTTGAAATATCAAGTCTTCTGTTCCTCACTCATAGTCAAATAGATACCAATGTTAGCATATATTGCCTAGTTGCAACGATAAAATTAGAAATGGTGACTGTTTATCATAGCAGGATGACATTAGGGAGAAACTAGGATTGTAGCCAACCAAGACAAACACTGCATTAAATGGGGTTCAGCCTCTCAGAGGCATCTATGTCAGTACCTCAAACTGTGAAACTTCAGGTTCTTAAGGGAATCATAAGATTTCCCATTTTTATCTGGTATCTCTTCATATTTTTATATTTAGTGAAATAAATGGCCATTTGTGTGCCTAAGTAACAAGTTTATTCTCACTTCTGAGGGTTATGGGACTATATGTTACTGGGTACTCAGGAGAAACAACATCTGTTTTTGTTTTGGGGTGTGTATGTGTGTTTGGTTGTTTTTTTGTTTAATTTTAATTTTATTTTGTTTTGCCTGCATGTATGTCTATGCACCATGTGCATGCCTAGTACCCACAAAGACCAGAAGAAGAAGGTGTCANATCTCCTGTGACTAGAATTATATATAGACAGTTCTAAGCCACTGTCTAGGTGCTGAGAATTGAACCCAGGTCCTCTGGTAGAACAGCCAGTGCTCTTAACTGCTGAGCTGTCTCTCTCTAGTCACTGTGACATCTGTTTTAATATAGTTAGATCTAGCCCTCAGGCATCCTCCAGTTCAGATCAGAATCTCTAAGCATATTCAGCTCTCAAAAGCAGGTTCAGAGTTAAGGAAAAACAGAACAGTACACCTCCCTGACATCAGTGATGGAGTCCTTTAGAGTGGCTGCCTTATTCATTCATTCCTACTGTAATTTGGATGTATCTCCCCCAAGTCTCAGAGGAAAAACTATTGGAGCTAATGGAAAGTGGTGTATTCTGTTGAAAGAGATTGTTGAACCATGGCCTTTCTCTTCTCCAGTGTGTATTCATTCTCTCTCTCTCTCTCTCTCTCTCTCTCTCTCTCTCTCTCTCTCTCTCTCTCTCTCTCTCCTACATTCCCCCTTTCCTCTGTTTCTTGGTATCTGTCTCAGCTTCCTGGCTCAAAATGTACACACTCACCCTGATAAACGTTCCTGTGTTACATTCACCAGAGACCCAGAGCATGGGGCCTGTGGATCTTGAACTTGAATTTACAGATGCAAGAGCTAGTTAGAACAACTCTTTACCTCCCAACTGTCCTGAGTCAGATATTTCATTAGAGAGGATGGAAAGTAGATTAATACAAATCTAATGAAAGGTGAGTGCCTAGGCACTCCNGTGAAATACAGGTCAATGCCCGGGAGAAGGATAACAAGTCCCCTCTCCAAAAGTTAGGGACAGTTAGTGGTACAGTGTAGGATTTTTACCTATGGCGTAGCCTTGATACTACCAAATTTGGAGTTGTTTTTTTTTTAAACATTTCAGGTTTCAAAGGTTCAGATTAGAGATGCTCCATCTGTCTTTCATCTTGAACTTTATTTTCCCTGACTCATTTCTACCCATTAACATCCTCCTTTTACTGATAAGTGAAAGAAAGAAGCTGAAATTGCTGAAGAAATTGTCAAGGACTAACCCTTAAAATATAATTGTTTCTGGGTTGGTGGCACACCTTTAATCCCAGCCCCCAGAAGGCTGGGGCAGGTGNGTGTNTGTGAGTTTGAAGCCAGCCTGGTCTACACAGTGAGTTTTAGGACAGCCAGGATTGTGCAGAGAAACCTAGTCTCAAAAGACAACAACAACAAAAAGATGACAGAATATAAAGATTTCAAGGTCTGTAGCACCTCTGATCACTTCACTTTATACTTTTTTTGTGTGTTTTTCTTCGGGTTGCTTTGGATTTTGTGTGCCGTTTTGGTGTGTCTGTCACTTGGTCCAGATTCTGGATCCTGGTAGGTANGAAATAAATAATTACACANTGTCCCTGAGCCTGTCATCCTCTTATTTTCTNCNTGTTACAATTGTTGGTGCACACATGTTTTCAAAAGTCAGAATTGAGATCCTCAAGCAGAGCCATACCCTTAGTCATATGACATGCTGTTCCCTGTGACACCCAGCTTCTGGAACGGTGTCACAATCAAAAGAGTTTTCCTACAGAGCAAAGAAAGCAATGAACTCTTTATGTGCTTTGTGCTAAAACAGCCAAAGTTAACATCTTTTTGCTTTTGCATTCAGTGCAGAATATTTAATTCAGCCCTGGGTTGAGAGTTTTTAGGAATTTTAAAAATCATTTGTTGAACTTAGGGCTTCACTACTCCTGTGAAGTCCATCATTTCCTGGTATTAGATGCAGCTTTTCATTTAATTAATTTTAATACAGTAATTTATTTTTATATTTTCCTCTAATCTTGTCAACCCAGTGTGGATTTTGCTTTTAATAAAGTACAGGGTAAGCTACTTAAAGTGGGCTAATTGGACGAAGCCTGGCTTGTCCATCTGATCAGAACGGACATTTGAAGGAAAGTAGGGGTTGGAGAGGACAGCCGGGGAAAGGGAAGAAAATGCGTGCTTAGAATCTCCATAGGGTCAGAGATAAGGTAGTGCTTGCCAAGTGCAGAAGGTGGAGGTATGAGACCCCCAAAAGGGACTTCAGAAAATTCATCTCCCATTTGGCTTAAACAGCAGTGCCTAACAGCTAGCTGTTAGCAGAGAGAGGAGAAGGCTATGTGAGTTGTAATTCCCTATACTGTCCTATATGCAGTCTGTCCTTTAGATCTGTCCTCGGTAGTATGATGGAGACATGCCTATGCACCTGCTTTATCTGCTCTCTTAGCTCTAAATCTTTATTATTATTATTATTATTATTATTATTATTATTATTATTATTATTTTATCCTATAGGCAGGCTACAATTCTCTTCTTTTCAAAGAATCCCACCTTCCATTTTTGTTTTACTTCAGCGGAGACTATGTGAGGGGCATGCATGGGCTAGACTCTGGAGTTTAAAGAATGAAATGTATTATGTCCAAAAGAAAGTTCCATAGTATTGAAATAGAAGCCCCAAGAAGACCTCAACCACTGTTGAGCTGAGCCTGCCCTGTGCTCAGTTAGGCTACTGAGATGTAGTTAGCGGTCAAGGTCAGCAGTTCNGAAATGAGGCTGTGTGGGTTTGAGCTGTGTGTGAACCATTGTGTTGGACTGTGGACTTTNCCATCTATAAACCAAGTATTATAACACCTTCTGCCTTGGTGTTCTTAGGGGATTAGACTAGTCAGTATAAAACACGATTCCCCATGGTAAGCTCTATGTGTGAGCTAATATTGATTATTTGTCAGGATAGGGCATCAGCAAGNGACTGAAGCCCAACCCTGAATGGCTTAAGCCATAGGAGTTCATTGACTNGCTTGATACAGAAGTGCCAAAGCAAAAACAGCTGCAGATGCNCAAATTATTTCTTCACATCGTCCTGCCACTCTGCCCCTTCTCTTAGCTGGTGTCTCTCTCAGACAAGTTCTCATCATTGTTTTTGCTATCACCACCACCACACACACTGGACACAGGCTACTCCCCAAATCAAATGAGAGGGTCTGNTTTCTTAGGGCCCCAAACTCCTANACCCCACCCACAACCATGTTTCCAGGCTTAAGATAGATGACCAGCCCTGGAGTGTACCTGGGGTGGAGTGTTCCCTGGAGTGTGATTCCTGGCACTCAAGACAGAGCAGACCGGTATCACATGCCATGCTGCCCAAGGAGTAAGGATGTGAAAGGGACCTGGATGGAGAGTGGGCAAGAGGCAAATGCAGACACAGGACCTGTGGGTGTGGTACAGAAACATGCTGGACTGACAAACCAGGGACTTTTGAAGATCCATGTTTGCAAGACAAATTTCCCTTTTTGTGCTGGAGTTTTGGTGTCATGGGCACTAAGGGAATTCACCACAAGAGCAAGCCCTGGGTTTCCCAAATGCATTTTACAATAGAACTTAACNATTCACCTGTNTCAATGGCTTACATTAAAATATATTTTGGCTTAGAGTCTAACTGCTTCCACTATGGCTGTGCTATAGATCATCTTTAAAATGTTCCCTAGACAAAAATAACAAGAGTCATTCAACAGCACTCCTTGAGCAGAGATTCTGTTCTTACTACTGTGAACTTGTTCTTCAAAGCAGATTAACCCCATTCAATGTATGTATGTTTATGTACATACACAGTGGGGATAGATAGACAGACAGACAGACAGACAGACAGATAATCCCAGCACTCAAGAGGCTAAGGCAGTAGTAATGCAAGTTTGCCGCCAGACTGGGTTACATGGCAAGAATATATGAGTGCTGGGATTGTAGGCAAACACTACTGCATCTGGCTCCCACCGCTGCCTGCAGGAGCACACCTCCACCTCCATCCTTTCTCAGCCCCACCACCTTCTCCTCTGACACCTTCTCACCCTTCCGACAGCAGAGAAAATATGCCTGTGCTAACAGACAAGTGGGCAAAGGATGNGANTGAAGNGGCTGGTCGATGAGCACACGCATCAATGAGAGCATGTTGATTTCTGTCCGCATCGACTGCATTTTTCTCAGCATTTGAAGCAGGCAAATAGAGTAAGATGGGGACTCACAGAAGGGGTGAATGGCAGGCAGTGTTGGGCAAATAGGCTCGGTGAGCTTGCTTGGCAGTAGAAAGGGCCTAGCTGAAGTTTAAGGTTTCAAGGAGATGGAGGTGTAACAGAGCCTTGCATAGGGACAGCGGTGATAACTGATCACAGAGATGTAGGAGGGGCAGGCAGGTAGACTTGGTAAATTTGGATAAAGAATTTGGATTTTATTCCAGTGAACCCTTGGGTAAACTTTCAGTACTTCTGGATCTCACTAAAATCTTGACACTATAAGAAAGCAAGAATTAATTCGTAAGTGTTCATTAAACTAACAGGTCAAATCTTCTGGTTATTAACCATCTTTAATTCTTTGAATAGCTCTCAGCATTGTTCCAATACCTTCATCTCCAAATTGCTCTGCTCTAGGACTTTGCCCTGTGGAGTCAACTCTGAAACTTGTCTCAGACAATGAAGTGAGGGGCAGTCATTCAGCATGCGTTCCCTGGGCAGAGATGGTACCCTATCACTATAACCTTAGGTTTAGCATTTTGGAATAAATGTAAATATATTTATGTTTCACCATATTGAAACAAATATAAACACACATTTTACAAATACATGAAGGTTAAAAGATTACATGTNTACATACTAAGCTTTGATGGGCAAGCCTGACCAGAAATCCATTTCCTTGAGTGTGGAGATTTGTATGAAAGCTAGGATTTCTCTTCAGTGGGGATTTTTTTTTTCTTTCTCTTCTTGGCATTTTCAGGAAAAGTCCTTTGCCCTCTTCTGAGGATGCTAATTATATCATCATTATCTCAGAAAAAAATTCACAAGCATGCTACACATTCAAAAATCTTGGAATTATAAAATATATTCACATCTGATAGAAAACACATGATTTAAAGGTTCTTATTTGATGACTGGTTACATAGGGTTAAGTGAAGAATGTACTGGAATGAAATGTTCACTATAATATTGATTTAGATGCATACTTTTTAATTTTATATAATATATCAACATTCCTTTATTAAGCTGCAATTTAGTCAATATAGTATGGCTGGGTGGTTTGTTTAGTGTCTCTGTCAACTTTTAAAAAAAATGTTTTCTGTGATGAACATATATTCTTTTTATGGGGAAACTAAAATTAGACACTATAAATTTTNTTGTGTCTAGAGAAAATTAGTGATTGAAAAATATCCTAGCACATTTTTCTCTCAGTAGAGGGGCTACCCACACTTAAGAAATGTATGTGACTTCTCTGGTAGCCATGACAAAATCCCTGTCAATAACAACTTAAAGAAGTATTAATTCTGGCTCACAGTTTGAAAGGACAGACCCTCACAGTCTGGATGGTGGCAGGAACACAAGGTGGCTAGTCACATCACATCCTCTGTCATGACACAAAAAGAAATAAATGCTTGTGGGCTAACTCCTTTCTCCATTTTATTCAGTCTTGAACCCCCCGCCCATTGGATTGTGACTCCCAAATTAGGCTCTTTTCTTATCTATTCAACTTCTCTGGAAATATTGTCCAAGCTTGACAGTCAGAATATCCCTAGGTGACTCTAAATGCAGTCAAGTCGATGGTGAAGACTAGCCAGCACAGTTAGCACACAGCAGAGTAAGGTCCACCTGTGTCCAAGTGTCACTTCCTGGAGTTTTGGTTGGTGGCCATCTTCCCACAAAATGTTCAATGTGGGGGAGACGGGAAGCAGTTCCCTACATTTCAATGTATTCAAAAATAATGTGCTGAAAAGAAAAGTTGACTGAGGTTCGGGAATAAAATTTAAGGCTGTTTGACATAGCCTCAGATCTTATAAAATGATGCTTGCTTTCTCTCTCTCTCTCTCTCTCTCTCTCTCTCTCTCTGTCTGTCTGTCTCTCTCTTTGTCTCTGTCTCTGTCTCTGTCTCTCTCTCTCTCTCATTTGTTCAACATTCATGTAGCAAAAACATGAACATGTATTGCTTATTTGACAAACATTCCCTTACTGTATGCCGGAGCTACCTCCCCCTCCTCCCATTCTTCCTTCTTCCTCCTCCTCCTTCTGCGTATGGTTGTGTTGTCTTCAAGCATGTCTGTACATCACTTATGTGCCTGGTGTCTGAGGAGGCCAAAAGAGGATGTCAGATCCCTGGAATGGAGTTACACACAGTTGTGTGCCTCCATGTGAGTGCTAAGAATTGAACCCAGGTCCTCTGGAAGAGCAGCCAGTGTTTTTAACCACTGGGTCATCTCAGTGTTGCAGGTGTAGATATTTTTGTTACTTCACAGTGCAGAGAGTGTCTCTAACTTCTCAGTTTGATGCTTAGACACAGGTGACCTGGTTTACCTGAGATCCCAGAGCCCTTGGTGAAATGGTGGCTGTCACACTCCACAGTTAGACTCCCTGTCTTTTCAGTCTCACCTCAGACATCTGTCAAGCACCATGCTAGGCTTTTGATTTCAGGTGTTCTAATCATCAGGATGTAGGAAGTTCTGTCCTTGGGTCACTCAGAGTTTTATGGGAAGACAGACACCACTCCAATCATAACACTAAATGATGAAGTACCAAAAAATGTAACAAAACAAAAACAATTACAAAATCTAGGTAAGCTGGGCACTGTAGAAAATATGTGTGCACAGGTTCAAAATGAGCATTTGGTGAATGACAGGCTGCCTTCCTGAGTCATTCTACTTCCTCACAGTCATTGTCTAGAATGGAGAGGTAGATCCCTTCAGGCCTAAAGGAAGGACAGAAAACAGCCAATGGCATACTCCCTGGTTTTGTGTGGAGGACTGATCTGTGTGAACCCATGCAAAGGCCCACAAAACAGTTCTCCCTTGAAAAACAATCACAAGACAATTCTCTGAGCAGGAGTATGTGTAAGGATCAGTGTCACTACAATACTCTGCCAATACCGTCACCAGTATGTGCCCTTGAAAGTTGCTATTGCTTCTTTGGGTGACAGAAGAATGTCCTTACAGCATAAGGTATCATGCATGTAGTTTAAAACTTTGATTGGTTTTGGTCAGTACAGGTTTGTGGATTTAAAAAATACTTTTATTAATTCTTTGAGAATTTCATTTTGATTATATTCACCCCAGCTCCTCCCCTCACCTCCTCCCAGATGTACCTACACTTCTCTAACCCCAACTTCATGTCTTTTTTTTTAAATTTTTGTTTGTTTGTTCACTCAATAACCCAATAGACTCCAATTTGTGCTGTTCATATCCACATGGCTATTGGGCCATCCACTCAAATGTGGTCAGCTCACCAGGAGTCACACCTTTAAAGGAAACTGATTCTCTCTCACAAAAGCCATTGACTATTCATAGCTCTTCAGTTAGAGTAGGGGCTCATGAGCCCTTGCCTATTTCTGCTAGAATGTTGATTGCCTTGATCTTGTACTGGTCTTGTGCAGGCAACCACAGCTGCTGTGTGTTCATGAGTACATGAGAAGACACTGTTTCTCTCTGGTCCTTCTTGAACTCCAACTCTTACATTCTGTCTACCTCCCCTTCTACAGTGGTTGCTGAGCCTTGGGAAGGGCTGTGGTATAGATGGCCCACTGGTGGCTGGGCCACAGTCACTCATTCTCTGCAATTTGCCCAGTTGTGAGTTTCTACACTGACCAGCATATGCTATACAAAGAAATGTCTCTGCTGAGGTTTAAGAGCTGCAGGAATCTATGGGTAGAAGACACAAGTTTACGAGATTTTGATAGGATAGTCTAAAGCNTTTGGTTTCAACCTTGCTCTTTTAGTAGAGCAAAGAGAGATAGCTTTAACCAGGAACCAAGCCTGGTGTAGGGAAGGCAATGTGAACTGTTTTAATTTTAATTTTTTATAGTTTCTATTTTTATCTGATTTCTTGATCTAGACACATTGAAATAATATATGTGAAACTTTCTTATTACAAAGTCCTCTTGAATTAAAAAATAAAACTTAAGTTGATACAACAAAGTTCTCTCATACAGCCTACCTACATGGTCACAAGGCTTCAGAGAATGCCACGGCATATAGTATCTTCCCAGTTGGAGGGACACAAAGTTGGCATCTCACACCCAAGACCAAACTGTAAGCCTGAGCTAAAGGTGTAACAAAATAGGAGATGCCATCCTCACCGGCCTCCAGTGGTCTGAAGAACTGTGAATAACTTCAGGTTACTTGGTAGCAAACATCTCAAGATGGCAAGTGGGTTACTCTTGAGCCTCAGACAACTGTGTGTGCCCAAGTGCCACTAAGGGACCCACACAGCTGCCTTCCCTGGCCTTCACATTTGCTCTTTATCACAACAGCATGGGAGCATGGACCATCTGCCTAGCTCTCAACTAATGCCCTAAACTGCTACCCTAATCTATCCCTCATCTTACAGTGAGGATGTGATCTTAATCCCAACTCATCAGGTATTTAATTTTAAATAGATGGCAATCTGTACCAAATTTTCTTTGCATCAGATCCCTTTTCCTAAGAATTGGGAACAAAAGAAAATTCATTTCTCCAGGAAAAAATAACTGCTTTCTCAACATTCCTGTCTTCTGTCTAGATTGCATGTCAGATCCAGCTCCTCTGCTGGGGGAAGGAATGGGAAGGGACTCAGTAGATGTGAGTCAGCTTTTCACAACTGGAACAGATAGCTGAGATAAGCAATGTGGAGAGATAAAAGGCTGCTGGTAATTCACAGTCTTTGTTCTAAGCAGTAGCCTTATTACTTTGGACTGGTGGCTAGATTTCACAGTGTCACTTCATGGCAAACACATGAGCAGAATGCAACACCACACTCCATGGCTTCCTAGCAAAAGAGAAGAGGAAGTGGCTAGAGTCCCAGCATGCAGTTCATAGACAAGCTCTCTCTATGCCTTCTTTCTAGACCAGTGGTTCTCAACCTGTGGGTCCAGACCCCATTGGATCATATATCAGATATTTACATTATAGTTCATAACAGTAGCAAAAATTACCATTATAAAGTATCAACAGAATAATCTTATGGCTGGGGATCCACACCATGAGGAACTGCATTAAAGAATNACAGCATCAGGAAGGGTGAAAACCATTGTTCTAAACTCTGCCTCTTAGAGTTCCCACTACCTCCCAGTATCCCTACAGGTGGAAGACCATGCCTTTATCACATGGGCTTTGGGTGATATTCCACACCCAAACTACAGCATAGAGCCAGGAAGCCTGCATTATAGTGTACAGAATCTCATAGGTTCAAGGCTGCCTTCGAGGTCTTGNTCTAATGCTTTCTATGACCCTATACATTCCTTGCTCCGGAATCCACTGTCCACCTCTATAGTCTCATACATTTTTCTTTGTTCTAATTTTCTTGGTTGGTTAATTTGTTAGAGGCAAGCTTGGGTGCNGAAGAATCTTCACTGACACTGTTATCTTTAACAAGCAAGGGAAATATTCACCAGTCTTCCATGCTTACCCCTTTCTTGCAAGGAGGCTGCATCCTATCGCACCCACATGCCTGGTTATCGGTGTGCACGTGGATCACCTGTTCTTCTAGTTAAGCAGCAATGGCATCAGGCCAGAGGAAAAGAAAGAATCACATAAAGAAGTTTGAGTTTGAGAGAAAGTAGCAGGCATTTCCTAGAAATAGCTCTGACCCACACCCAGCCAGAGCAGATTCATCCGGAGGAATTATAAACAGAAATCACACCCTGAGTGCTATAATTAAAATAAACTAGATTTTAGAGGAAATTCTTCGTTGGGAAAAGCAGAGTTTCTGGAGTAGTTCAGTCTTCCTAAGCATTGAGGAAAACAATTATCAAATTTGTGGNTTGCAGACTTTAACCTTTTGCAAAACAAACTGATCAACGTAAAAATGAAACTGAAGGACTTNCCACACACACCTCAGGCTGAGAATGTGCTTGTGAGGAGGTCATAGGGGTTCAAGAGTGTTCAGTGTTTCCCGTGGAGTCTGGTCTCCACCCAACACATGCCTCTTAAATAATCATCCAATTCAATTCAGCCTTTGTCATTATGCTTTGGTCTTAATACTCTGTATGTTAATATTCTCTGTATCCATATTTCATCTTCNGACCTCATGTCTGATTGTACTATTTATAGCCAGGGATATGAGTCCCTGATACCTTTAACAGGATTAATATAAAGGAAATGGGCTTTATTAGTTTGGATTTGTTTTATTAGCATTCTACAGTTTGATTAGAATGAGAAAGCCAGGAGAGTCTTGTTTGCCTAGCAGAAGTAAAAACAACATAAAACGAAATAAACGGAATCTCAATGTATTATTGATAGAACACAAAGACGTTTCTCCAAAGCTGTATTGTAAGTACAAAGGTCCTTGTACCAGACACAGAGGAGAGCAAAGACACTTTTAATTTATCTTCTCCAAATGCTTTTAGTTGCTTTGCAGACATCTTTAGTTAAGTGAAGGACATAGTCTTCCTTTAAAGGGAATTTAGAGAGGAANGTACTCAAAATATACCAGACAACTATATTGAAATATTTACCATTTGTTGATTTGGGACATAGACTGAATGACAGATCTCAGCATAATATTTGCAGAGGGAAAAAGAGAATTTTCCGTGAGTATCTAGAATGTTATTTTGCTTGGGTGTATGTTAAAAAAAACATACATCTGAGAATAATGAAAGTTAATCTTGGACTGGGGGAGAATTCTGAGAATATCAGCATATCCTGTCAACAGAACTTTCCAAGTGATTAGCAGTAAAGCAAAAGGATTGATGATAGATATACCTNCCCCCAAGGTAACTTTTGCAAAATAATTTGAGCTGTTTTGTAGAATTGCCTAGATGACAAAGGTAGGTGTGGCTCTGGATGTATTATTAAAATACAGATGCAATTAGAAGTATGTTTGTATATGTTTCTCTACCCTTAACTTCTCCAAATCCCACAGTTGGATAAATTTAGAGACTTCTTATCGACTTGGAGATGTTCCCTGTAAACATAATTTTCTACAAATGTCTCTCATTAATTAAAATTAACCGATGAATAACAGAAGGTGATTGGAAGTTTTCTCCTGTTTTTCTTTCCTCTCTTCTTTTCCTTGTTTTCTGTGTTTTGGGGACTTGTTTGTTTGCTTGCTTTTGTTTTGTTTTTTTTATTTAGGTTTGAAGGTTTGAGCAAGCAGAATGGAGTATTTATTCACTAGTTGAATGGAAAGCATATTTAGTAGACAAAGGCAATTAACACCAATGCTATCCTATCTGTTTAACAAATGTGCAAGGGAACCATTTTAAAGACAGAGGAACAGCTAGCTGCGGTCATAGAGGCTGCAGTCCCACTACTTAGGAGGCTGAAATGGGAAATTACAAGTTCAAGGTCAGCCTGTGCTACAAAGAGAGCCTCTCTCAAAACAATGAAAAAAGGGAGGGAGGGAGGGAGGGAGGGAGGGAGGGAA
>LZPO01076090.1:117235-131812 GCA_001675575.1 Neotoma lepida
AAGTTTCTTCTTGCCAATGTGCATTGTCCCTGGGCTTTGTTTAAGGTCTTCTGATAGCTGCACAATGCTGTTTCTTTTAATGTATGTTTCTTTACTGGCTAATGATACTGTGTATTCTCCTGTGCCATCCATGTATCTTCTCATGAAAAATCCCTTCCTGGCTTTCATCTCTTTTCTTATCATGTTGTTTGAGCTTTAGGGATTATTTTTCCATGCTAAGTGGCTGTCCTTTGGCAGACACATGGATCCCAGTGTTTTCTGCCTGTCTCTGGCTTGACATATCACCCTCTGAGCAGGTGTTCTCATAGGAACATCTTCCTCCTTTTAGGATTCATGGTTTCGTATCTAGAAAGTTTTTGCTTTATATTAGATCCCGAAGATTTTTCTGGGGTCTTTTTATTCCTAAAAGTTTTACAGTGTTAACCTTAAATGCATTTTATATTAAGTCTCAGGTCAGAGTTCTTTTTCTCACCTGTGCATGGACAGTTGCATTCAAGANGCACAGTGTATTGAAGAGGCTCCACCCNCCATTGATTGGTCCTCACATCCTTGTCATCAGTTGGGAGTTGTTCTGCTAGAACCATGCTGAAGAGACAGACCAGGCAAGAGTGGACGACCTTTTCCTCTCCCTGAGCTTAAGGCAAAGAGGTCACATCTTCACTGGGAAGTCTGATGCTAGATCATGATTCAGGAGTCTAGTGGGNGCTCTTTATTTTGTTATGNTTCTGTGAGACTTTAACTAGGAATGGCTACTGAATTTTGTGAAATACTCTTCTCTATATCAGTTTGACACCATCATGTGAATTTTCTTCCTTGGACCATTAATATAATGGACTATACTAATTTTTCACATGTGAAATTGGTCTTTCATCTTGGAATAAAGTCTCTTTGCTTGTAATTAGCATGTAACTATTTTATATATTACTGATTCTATTTACTAACCTTTTAATTTTTAAGTGTTTATTTAATGTATATAGGTGTTTTGCCTGCATGTATGTCTATGAGCCACATGTGTGCTATGCCCACAGAGATCAGAAAGGGATATCAGATTCCCTGGAAGTGAAGTTACAGACAGTTGAGAGCTGCATATAGATGTGGGAAATCAAACCTGATCCTGTAGAAGAGCAGNNAGAGTTCTTAACTACAAAGCCATCTCTCCAGCCACTGTTAGCAATATTTGGATAGAAGTTTTTGATCCATACTAATGAGAACTAGTAGTCTTAAGCTTTGCTCTTCTATCTGGTGTCTGGGTAGATGTGTATACATGCTGTCCTTGGAGTTATTATCAGAACAACATTAGCTTCATTAAATGAATTGAGAAGTTTTCCCCTCTTCTGTGTTTTAAGATAAGATTGTGTACTACTGATAATAATCCTTTGAACATTTGGAGGAAATTCTGTGCAAGTCTATCTGGGGCTAGGGAGTGTTATGTAAGGGACTTTTTCCCATCACAAATTCAACTTCNTTGGTGGTTGTGGACCTAGGACATCTGCTTTGTATTGGATGAGTTGGGGTCATTTGTGTTTGGAGGACCTGGTAAATTTGAATTGACAAATTGTATACAGTTGTCAATGATATTTTTGATGTTTTCAAAGCCCAGAGTGCTCTGCTCCTTCATTTCTGATATTTTTAATTTGTATAGCACCCTATCTTATAGATGGAATTTTCTGTCCCACAAGTCACTCCCAAGTAACCACACAGAGGTTTAGTATTAACTATAAATGTTTGGCCAATAGCTCAAGCTTGTTACTAGCTAACTCTTACATTTTCAATTAATGCATATTTTTATCTATGCTTTGCTACATGGTTTGGTAACTTTTCTCTGTACGGCATGCCCATCTTGCTTCTATCTGTGTCTGCTGGTGACTCCTGACTCTGCCCTTTTCCTTCCTAGCATTCTCAGTTTGGCTCTCCTACCTNATCTTATTCTGTTCAGCTATTGGCCAGTCAGCTTCTTTATTAAACCAATCACAGCGACATATATTCACACAATGTATAGGAATATTCCACATTTCCCATTTTTTGTCTNATTAAAAAGGAAAGTTTTAACTTTAACATAGTACAATTATATATAACAAAAATAGTTATCAAGTAAAAATTACAGTTACAATATCTAGTTCATTTGTATTTGGCAAAATTAGAAAAAATACTCTATTATCTATTTTATCTTTGTGACTCTAAAGTTTATACCTAATGTATCTTTCATCATAACTAAGGAAAATTTTAACTATGACTATCTAGTCTTCAACTCTTTCAAAGACCCTAGAAGAATGAAATGTTATCTAATGACAGGGACATCTGGATGCCTGGACAGTCACCCAAAGTTCTTCTGTAATGTTGGGGCATCCATCTTTGGCCTATAGACTTAGAATATCTGACAGACTTTTCTCTGAAGCAGGAAAATTTGAAGGACTATCCTAACTTGTCTTGGCAAAGTTTGGCAGTTGCTTTCTTTTGCATCCTGCTGGTCCAGTTTGGACAGTGTACTATCAGCAATTGAGGCAAAGGCTGTTTCTTTGCCAAAAATGGCTAGCTTTTGTCACAAAGAAAACAAACTCCATATGGAGTTTCTTCGATGTCCATCATCTTCTCTGAAGTAGATTAGTGCTGCCAGGAGCAAATGTGTCTCACTGTCATGAAATGCCTTAGGTTACTAAACATATTAAATGCCATATTCTGTAGGTCTTTAAAGTGTTTGAAGACCATTTATCCAAATATCTTTTTATGACTTTGAAAGCATACCTAATGTGACTATAAGTTTGACTATTATAGATGACTATAAATTTGTATTTTTGAATTATACATTACAGTTTTTAATGAGTTGCATAAACTCAATATCCCAAACAAGAGTAGAAACATACATACAGTATAACAAAATTAACTTTAAATTTGTTTCAATATAGCAAAATNCATACCAATGTGTAGTGGGTAGCTATTCTAGCTATGACCTTGAAGCACCATCCCTAGTGAGGTAACAGGTAACTGTTACACCTGCCTATGTCCTTAAAGTACATGCCCCTGGGGTGTGGCCACTTGGGACCCTTAAGACCTGGGATGCACATATGCTCCCTCTCATGAGGGCATGGTTTTGGNTGCTGGGACAGACCAGGCAGATCTCAGGTGGGAGAACAGCATGGGACCATGCCTCCCCTTTCCAGGATCCTGTGACAAATTNCTCTATTCTGTCTTGTAAGTTTTCTTTCCCAAATAAATTCCTTTTCCCTTAAAGCAGACTCCGTGGATTACTCCCATTACCAATTTAAAATATTTTCAGATTAANNGTTGTTTTNTGGATTAAAGTAGATTCAATAATCTACCCTTTCATCTCATCATTTCTATATTATATCCCTTTTTTTCTTTCAGAAAAAGATCTCTGATTTTAACTCCTTTGTTCAGCTTTTTTCCTGACCATTATCAATAACAACTTGTAACCAATTCCCCTTAAATAATAATAAATATTCATAACCCATCCTTTGGGAATGTGAGTATCATTCTCTAGACTATGTTCTGTTGTTTGTGGGCTCTGGTATCTTTGGGGCAACCTTGAGAAAATCAGGATAATTGTTGGGACTTGGCTGGAATAGTTTGTGGGGCTGGATCATCTCTGCCAGCAGTCTTAAAGCTGTTCTGGATGCTGGATCACCTGGGCAATTTGTTTTCATTGGAGTCTGGTCCCTTGTTCTGAAAACACATAAATTTTTAAAAGTAATGTGCATATCTGTATTAATACAAGTATAGATTGTGTATTGTACACAAGTCAGACAAAGATGATTTTTTTGTTTTATGTTTGAGCAGATAAAATATATGTTATGTGTTTTGTAGGTTTTTTAGGTTTATTTCTTTATGTCTGTAGTCAGGATTGCAGGGGGTCTTCCTTGATCAAACCTGATCATCTTTAATGAATGAATCTATAGCCTCTCATTTCCTGTAGAAATAAAAACATAACCTCCTTCCCCAAAGTAACATATCNTTTAACTTCCATTTTGAAGTCAAAACATTTTTAAAATATACAGGTTGATTTA
The DNA here is from genome assembly GCA_001675575.1 of Neotoma lepida. NCBI lineage: Eukaryota > Metazoa > Chordata > Mammalia > Rodentia > Cricetidae > Neotoma > Neotoma lepida. The sequence goes on from LZPO01076090.1 coordinate 121,258, forward strand.
ATCCAATAGTTTTCATAATCCAATGTGTCTTAACTATTGTCATTCCTTCATCAGCAATCAAAAAATCTAAAGACAACACAATAACATACAGAATCTAGACTCTGTACATTTCCCNTCTTTACATGGCTTATTACATTTTTAATTATCTATTCCTTTTTAAAAGACTTTCCCTACCCTTTTTCTTTTCCCTCCCAAGCCTAAGTATACTTTAAAACATATTGTAACCCATATAGAGGTTTTTTTCATCTGAATCTGTCTTTGCTGCCTATCTGTAATCTTTTTCTGACCACGTAAGCCTTTAAACTGCTAAGCAGTGTGGCTAGGACCAAAGCTGCTGCTGTGATGGCTGGCTCCACCCTGCTCCTTGTTTTGTGAGAGACAAGCTCTATGCCCCCCTCAGGCCTGGCCAAGAGCCACGTTTATTAACTAGGAACTGCATTCAATGCCCCAGCTCTGGGATGCTGGTAGTTTGCATCTTTTATTTTTCATTTTTTACTTTTTATTTATTTATTTTTGCTTTCTCAGGCTATCAGTGGAAATTTGGGCCCCACATTGGAATTCCATTTGTAGGCCAGAGTTTCTGTCCCATGAGCCACTCCCAAGTAACCACACAGAGGATTAATATTAATTATAAATTCTCAGCCAATAGCTTAGACTTGTTACTAGCTAACTCTTACATTTTCAATTAATCCATGTTTTTAGCTATGCTTTGCCACATGGCTTGGTACCTTTTCCCAGTATGGCATGCCAATCTTTCTTCTTTCTGTGTCTGCTGGTGATTCCTGACTCTGCCCTTCTCCTTCCCAGTATACTCAGTTTGGCTCTCCTGCCTAACCTCATTTGGTTCAGCTATTGGCCAGTCAGTTTCTTTATNAAACCAATCACAGTGACATATATTCACACAGTGTATAGGAGTATTCCACACTGACTTTTGGNAGTTTGTGAATAGTCATATCTATGAGTGGAATTGTGCCCACACCAATTAACATAATCAAAATAATTTCCCACTGACATGCCCACAGACCAACCTGATCTAGACAATTTTTCATTGAGTCTCTTCCTAGGGGATTGTAAATTGTGTCAAGTCAACAAAACTAACCATCACACTACCTAACCTTGGTGTCTATCTTTTCAAACTTCACAGTAGCTCTCTTTAGCCTCATCTTGACAGTGTTTTTCCTATCCCCACCTTATGTATCTAGTTCTTGCCTAATATTCTCTGTGGGAGGGAACAAGTGGTCCAGTAGTTGAACAGGAAAGAAACAGACATCAGTTTTTGAAAATTCCCTCTGTCTTGATATCTTGATATTTGTTCCCATTGCTACATATTTCACAAGTTCTTCCCCATAAAAAAGAAACATATGCAAATATATTTAGATTTTTTTCATAGATTTTATTGATATAAAAATGTGTAGGACTGGAGGTATAACTCATTATTAGAGCATTTGCCATGCATTCATGAGGTACTAGGTGTAGGCATTCAGTAAATAAATGAAATAAATAAATGCATAGCATCTCTTTATAAATAAAAATGAAATGTACAATAGGCTTTATTATGAATTTTAAATAGCCAGTTGCTTCTCAAAGAATGTTTTTTACTACTTTCTGTAAAACTCTTAGATGAACCACTACTTTATAGTTGCAACTAACATGTGATTGCATTTCTGATATGTGTGTTGGTTGATAGTTTGCTTTGCATTCATAAGTAACAATGTAGATGTGTAACAGAAACGTATTAGAATTTCATTATTCTGTAAATGATATGGACAAGTTTCTAAAACAAATCACTGTTTTTACATACTGGAAGAAGACTGCCTCAATTTTTAAAGTACTAGCAATGAGATATACAAGACAAGACACACTTTTAAATTTAATATGAATTTTTAAAATTTAATATGAATTTGTATTTTCTCAAGCCTACAAAATTAACAGAACAATAAAACAAGCCCTGGTCTACAGTATTTGACAATTACTAAGAAATAGACCCTCCTACCATAGCTGATGTCAACACACAGTAGGACATAAATGAATGACAGAAAATGTTTTCACAAGAGGACACCATTGCANAGTGTTTCACCATGGAAACACAATAGATATCAATACTCTCAACAGTGTCAATAGTGCAAAACTGAAGTAAAATAATCAGGAAGTGATGATGTTTTAATATGTATTACCTATTGTCTTAGTCAGGGTTTTTATTGTTGTGAAAAGACATCATGACCACAGCAACTCTTATAAAAAAAAATTTAATTGAGGTGGTAGCTTACAATTCAGAGGCTCTGTCCATTATCATCATGGCAGGGAGCATGGCAGCATGCAGATGGACATGGAGCTGGAGGAGTAGCTGAGTATCCTACATCTTGCAGGCAACAGGAAATTGACTGAGACACTGGATGGTATCCTGAACATAGGAAACCTCAAAGCCCACCCCTACAGTGACACACTTCCTCCAACAAGACCATATCCACTTTAACAAAGTCACACCTCCTAATAAAGCCNNTCCCNATGAGATTATGGGGGCCAATTACATTCAAACTACCACACCTGTGTTTTGATAAAGGCTACTGTAAGTTTATGTAATTTAATTTTTCTTACTGCCTATGTTTAATAATCATCTTACAAAATCATTGAATATTTATTAATTAAAAAANCAGAGAGAGGTAGATCTAGAATATTCCTGTGGGTATCCAATCTAGAGCCTAATAATACTATTCCCTAAATAACATAGACTAGTTTCAAATTTTCTGCCATCTTCTCCCTGGCTGATGTTTATGTTTTCTCCCTTCCCTCTTAGACTTTCAAAAAGCCTTTCATAGCTATGCTTAACTCTTCTCAGCTTATCCCTTACTCTTCAACCAGCATAATTTTCTGAAAATGTCAGTATGATCATGTGACTAATATGTTCATTGATTTGTTACTTGACAAATAATAATGGTTTTTTTCCCTGGGAACTATATTAATTGATTAGCATAAATATGTGGACCAAACGAAAGAATTCTTGCCCTTGTGGAGAATATATTCTACCAATAGAATNGGGATATCATGAGTAAGACAAACATAACAATAACTCTTACATCAGAAGATGATGAATGGTATGAGGAAATCACAAAGCAAGGTGTACTGCAGTTCTCAGAGGAATAGAACAGTAGGATGAATATATATTACAAATGGGGCTTACTGGGTTAGCTAACACAGTCAGTGAGGACTAGTCCAACCGTGGATGCCTGTATGCTAGAGAGGATGAGAACCTTGTATCTACTTGGTCCATAAGCCTGGGTGCTTCCCCAGTTCTTATCCAATTCTGGGAGCCTGAAGGATTCTTGAAGAGCCTGTGGTCTTCTGTCCACATTTATAGGCTGAAGAATCTGTGTTCTAAAGTCACAGAAGAATTGCAGCAGCAGCAGCAGCAGCAGCAGCAGCAGCAGCAGCAGCAGCGGCAGCAATAATGTGCTTACTAGCAAGAGGAGAAGGCAAGTAGATAAAAAGGCAAAAACTTTCCTCTTAAACCTCCTTNTATCTGGGTTGATTATATAAGTTGCTATCCACTCTAAGGGAGGGTCTTTCCCCTCAGCTAATCCTTCCTAGATATACCATTACAGACTCCCCTAGAGGCATGGCTGTTAGATAATTCTAGATTTAGTCAAGTTGACAACCAAGATCAATCATCATACAAGGTAGAAGAAAGTGTTATAGCAAGGACATTTCAGTTTTAGATATGAGGCTCACATCTGCCTGACAGAGCAGGATTGACTTGTGCAAAAACTTGAAGAAGGTAAAGAAGGGTTAGGTTCTGGGGGCTGGGGTGGACAACCAGTAGGCATGAAAGACAANTATAGCTAGAGAAGAGAGAGCAAGTGACAATGGCAGACAAAAAGTCAAACACTAACAGAGGGTAGAACATGGAGGACCACGTAAATTAGTAAAGAATTTCAGGTTTTACTAGGACCAACATAGGGTGGCAGTGCAGTTATGAGCATGCCCGTCATGCTATGTAAAGCACTGTAGTGACTTCTGTTGCTCTTTGGATGGACTCCAGAATCTTCACACATATGACCAGGCCCCAGGTGAAGAAACCCTTGTGACTTCCAACCATTCTTACTTCTTGGTGTCCTCTGTCCCCCTCATTCCATTGGGTCTTTGAATAGAGCACTATTTTCTATTTTCAGACACTCAGAAATACCCAAAATTGCCTTTCCTGATATTAAATGGTTGATTTTAATTTTATGATTAGAATTTATTGCCTGTATTGCCTATATCCACTGTAATGTTCTGCTATAAGAAAGGCTAGATTTTAGTAAAGATAGTATCTTTTTATAACTTATTTATTTCAAATAATGGCACACTGTCAAAGCACAAATGTTTGTCAAATGAGTGAATGAATGACTTATGAAGTCTTAGGATTTTATCTACTCCCAAATTTTGTCTCAAGACAGCTATTCTATAATTTTTGTTGAATGAACAGATAATTAAATAGATGGATAGATGAATTCATCTATCCACAAACAGTGAGAGGGAGTAGGTGAATGGATGAATTAATGGCGTATGTTCCTATACTCCCAGTACTAAATATAAAGTATGGTGTGAGCTAGGCATTCCGTAATTTTTGAATTGAGATGATTAAAGATCAAATATATGATTGAATGGATAGATAGTAGAATACATGATTGAATAGTAAAGAAATGGATGAGTGAACGGATAGCCTGTGGGTGAGTGGATGGTCCATCCTTAGTGAACTGAGAAGACTTCCCATCCTTCCAGAAGACTATCTTTTCTGAGTGAGTCTCCTGATTGGTCCGCGGTTCTCAGCCTGGTTCTCTGCCATGGTTGTATTTTGAAGAACATTTTTATTAGCTTTGGAGTTACTTGTAAGGTACTCTTGAGTTCTCTTTTGGCCCGCCTGCATTCTTGTTCACACCTGCCCTGCCATAGCTTGTGGATCTCCCTGGTTTCCTTCCATGGGCCACATTTCCAAGCATCCCTTTGATCTCTGGCACATACTTCTGCTGGGTTTCCAATAAGGTGTTTTTAAACAGTCTCCAGATTTCCTGTGGCTTGTTGACATTTTAAATGATTCCTTTCATTTGTTTTTCCTTACCAGTGCCTACACTTGTACTTGTGTCCTCCTTTAAAATTGGGTAACCACATGATATATACATTTTCTCTTCTAGCCCAGAATGNTCACAGTGTTGGGATCACTCAGGCATAGTTTTTTCCTTCTACATCTTACTTAGGCCATAGCCAAAGCCAAGTCCCAAATATTTCCTTTCTTAATAATTCTAAGAGATAGCTTTACTAAGAATTCATCCTATCCAGTAAGTCTATATATCACTAATCTAAAAATGAACAGTGAACAAACTAGTCTCTAAGATAGTAATCAGTGTTTGTACCAACATGGACACTGGTGACAGTGTGTTGTAGCATAAATGGGGACTTTTGAAACCATCTCCTTCATTTCATCTTGTTAAATTTTTTTTCTAAATCTTTAGTTTAGATGTACAAGCATTTTGACTGCATGTGTGTCTGTGTACCACTTGNATGCCTGGTGCCTGTAGAGGCTAGAAAATGGCTGAAATTCCTTCGAACTTGAGTTAAAGACAATGAGGAGCCATCATGTGGGTGTTGGAAACCAAGCCAGGGTCTTCTGCAAGAGCAGCCAGTGCTCTTAACCACTGAGCCATCTCCCCAGCCCTCATCACCTTTTCATTTCTAATGAGGCAGTGTCTATAGAAACCAAACTATGTATAGACAGAAGCCATACAACACAAAGATTCCCAAGAAATAGACCTTTTCTCTGGCTGGTCTTTCCGTGCCTGTGATGTGCTCTATGGACTAAGCCTGTGTACTATGAGGAGCCAGTTCATATACCCAAACTTTGCAATTTTGTTAAGATTGTAGTATTTTTATATCTTGGTAGGTATATGAAACACAAAGTAATTTTTCACTCATTCTGTTTTGTTTTGCTTTTTAGAAAATAAATAGTTACTTGTAAAAAACAAACAAACAAAAAAGGCATACAATGCTCCAGGTTCCTAGCTACAAAAGTCAAAGACTGCCTCCTGTCTTTCCTATCCCGTATCCTGTCTCAACACAGACTCCGTTGGGAGAAAGTAATAAGTAACCCACGAGAAAGAAANGTCATTTACCCTAAAAAGCAGCCTTCATTTTTATTTATTTTATTTTTTATTTTAATTTTTGACCATGCATTTTGTCAGTCAGGGTTTTTCCTCCCAAAGACATTGATTTTCAAGCATTTATTTCATTCGGCTGGAAGGTAGGCTCTCTAGCCTTATGCATGTGCTACAAAGTAAGGATCACAGTTTTCATCTGTGGATTTTTACCAGACTGAAGGGAACCAAAGAACATGCTAGAAATTTGAGACAATGGTGTATATATACTGCTCGCAAATATTTTATATTTTTGGTTGTGAGCCTAGCCTTTAATGGCTGAGCCATCTCTCCAGTCCTACTCACAAATATTTTAGCAGACTGGCTGGTCTTCAAAAGTCTGACACGATGAAGCATAGTTGCCGCTTTACAGATGTGAAGCTGTGGAGTACATGCCATAGATTTTACTTTAAATTGTGAAAACTGAAAAATGTACTTTTGTCTGACTTGAAACTTGAATTGGCCAAGTTGTAATGAAGAAGCTATAAAAATTTAGCGATATGTTTTCCNCCCGTGCTATTGACATATGCACATAATTACCTTTCCCTTTTTTCCTCTTTTTGATACAATTTCATTATTTGTCATGCTGGCTGTGGTGCACCAATAAAGACCAAATATCATATTAGAATTCATGACAGTTTTCACATTGTATTATCAATATGTGGAAATAATTGTCTGCTCTGAGATTAAATTACATTATTGTGTATCTTTTTCATGCCTAATAAATAATGATGGATAGCTTTTATTTTCGTCACCACCTGCAACCATTTAGTCACCCCTTGATTGTTGAAGATGAAATAATAAAAGGAAAGTCTTATGTTGCAGTGGGGCAGGACATGGTCCAAACAGTTGTATAGTCCCCATTCCTGTTCGCATTGTTTCAGTCCCGGGACAGCAATACATGATGGGCTAGGAGCGCTGCTAACCCGGAAGGAATCTGGCGAACCATTCACAAAGATGNGAGAAAGTGGAAATTTTTTTTGTAGTAGAACAATAATTATTTCTTGGTGCACAATNCTTAATCTGAAAATGAGTTTTTGTTCTGCTGTACAAATCAGTTACGTGCAATTAGAATGCAAAACNGAAGCATATCTGACTGTTTAGCCTTTTTAAAATAGAAATGAAAACAGCCTGGGAAATTGGAGCAAAGTTGAAAATGCATGCTAGGTAATTTCAAAATCCAAAGACATAAAACCATGCATAATAAAAAGGCCACTCTAAACTCATTACATTTTTTGAAATTGGCAATTGGAAGGCTTAATTTTAAAATTAGAATTTGCATGTTTGAAAACTTATTAACTATATTTTGAATAGCCAAGTGTATTGCCAGCATTAAGGTGTGTTTTGTTTGCTTCCTGTATACAACTGGATTGCCCATAATGTGATTTTATCTATGACCTGTTCAGGCTTTATTATTATTATTTTAATGATTCAACATTATGCTCCAGCAAAATTCTGTTCTGGTTGAAACTTTCAAGTTCAAATTATAATCTGCAAATGCTTTGAGTCGTCCAGGGAAGAGAATTGCTTTGGAGTCTTATGACACTATTGTATTTCATCTCTAAAAATTGCCAAACATTTATAAAATAAATACTTGGTGTTTATAATGAAAGCTGTCATTTGATCATTTCAGTTGAGGACAATGAGGTAAGAAAGCAAGCTGTAGGCAAAGCCTTTTCTTGTTTGTTTTCTATTTGGTTGTGAGTCGCTGGTTGACCCTTTGTGGAGCTGTTTTTCCTGCATAGCTCTATTAGCTATTATCTTTAAAAAAAAAGTGACCTTAGGCAGAGCAGAGACTCAGACCAAGATCCAAAGGTAATCTTGTCAAATGTCAACTTACCACAGCGAAACAGTTTGGCACACAGGCCAGCAGTGCCATATTTGACGAATCCCTAGTGGATGGGTATGCCGCTGGAGTCTGTCTTAGGCTGGGCAGTCTATTAANGTTCTTCCCAGTTGTCTTAGGACATCCATTTAAAAAGAACAGACGGGCCTTTCCCTCATTTATAGCTCTTTTGCTATCTGACTACCCATCTCCCACTATAATTAAATGCTGAGAATAAAATAATAAACATAATTTTATTTGTGCCATTACTCACTGCTGAAATTGCATCTTTACATTTCCTATGAGAATCATAGTAGCCATGCTTGCTTCTTTCACACTGGAGAGAGCTGTGCCAAAGTCACAGGCTTTTCTAGATTCTCTGAGCCTGGGAAGAACTGTGTGGATTCCCATAACCACATCTGTGACAAATAGTTTTACAGTATACACGAGTATATTTATCCTTTCTCTATAAGGAAGATTTTACCTGACCCATGAAAAACATGCTGGAACACTGTCCATGAAAACCAGAACTTTGAAACTGGGCATTCATCTAGGCATAAAGTTATACACATTAGCAAAGTCAGAATTAGTACATGCTACATACCTCTCCGAGTCCCAGCTAGTCGTCTGTCCCACAGTTTTCTGTTGAAGCCAAGTCATACCATAAACGTCCGTATCCCAGAACATTGTAGTCTTGTTCTCTGATAATAGAAAGTTCTAGAAGGACATCCTCACCCGGTGGTATTTTTTTTCTCATTTTATCTTTTGTCTGTTCTCATTTCCTTCAGCAAAAGTCTTTTTGGCATGACCTGCCAAAAGAAGAAGAAAGAAATTGGATCATTCTCCCGGAAATGCACAAAGTGGAAGCAGGGAACTGGTTCCATTAGAATAAATTATTCCTGGTTCTGTCAGAATTTTCTTTTTATTTTCATACTTTGCCTCATTCTAGNTGTTGCTAGTTCCCATGTTTCTGAAGTCTATACATGTGTGAACCCACAAAACATTTAATGTGCACCAAAATCATTATCTTTCTCAGTTTGCAAGGAGAGGGAACCTAAGCAAAATCCCTCATATCCAAACATGATGCTGAACCACGGGGCCCTAAGACAACCCCTGACTAATGGCTTGTTGCTCTAAGAGAAACAAATTATTCTACACTTTTCAGGAAAAAAAACACACACACACACCTGGGGGGAAAACTCTAGAATAATAAAGTAAGTGTAAAAATAGCGGCAAATGTCAACATCCATGAACCTTTTGGGGTATTTCCAACCTTTAAAAAATTTATACATCAGCTCTGTAATTTCTAGATACTCTACTTTTTATGGAAGTTTTAATATTGAGGTGAATAATCTCTTCATCTAGAATATAGCTGATGTCCTACATTAAATAACCAGCTCAGTTACTTGGGATAAAGACCCTAAGCAGAAACCTCTAATGGAGTGTTAAATATTCGTTCCCACAGATATTCTAAAGGCTGGAATTTGTAGTCTTTTTGGCTGGACTTTCTCAGCACAGTGTGATTGCTTTTGCTTTCCCAGCAAAAGGATCTTAAAGTCCTGTTAGTATTTAACAACTCATCCTGGCCTCCAGAAAATACTGTGTTAGGAAAGGAAAAGCAGACTCTTTGGCTAGAACTGTGGAAGAAAGGTGGGGCCTCATGAGTTACATGACTACATATGATGTAGGCAATTTGATTTTGGCCCCAAATTCAGGCTCTTGCATTTGAGCTGTGAGCTCAAGTATGCNTGAGCAAGTCACCTCCTGAAGGAAAGATTTCCATGCATCTGCANAGCAAAGATGACCAATCACATTTAATCTTTTAGGTCATGCAGCAAGTTTTAAAATCTCAAACTAAGTGACAGACGTCANAAGATAGCCCCTCAGAGATGGATTTGATTGTGTCGCTAGTCNGGCTGATGAGTAGTAAATAGTGAACAGACAAGATGCTGTCATAGATGAGCTTTCATTGTTTGCTGAAATGTTGTGTCTTCCCTTATCTCCAACACGTCAGACAACACACCTAGAACATAGCCCCATAAGCGGTGATCATTTCCCAGGTAAAGTGGTTTACTAGGGTTCACCACATGATACACGAGCTAGACATTTACTTGGAAGCTACAAAGCAGAGATGCCTGGTGAAATGTATGACACCGATCATTGGGCCATTAGACTTAGCAATAAAACAGGAGCTCAAGTCACCAGTCTTAATGTCCAGACCAGGGACAGTTGGATGGCGCTCCACGACAGACTATTTAAACTTCTCTCAAAGTTCAGGGATATATCTTTCAAGATCCGTCAGTACTTCAGAAGCAGGGCTCGCCAGACCAATCAATCTAGTGCAAAGTTTGTTTTTAGAACTCAAGTTCCTTGTTCTGCTTTGCAAGCAGATGTCTTCAAAGATATATTATGAAGAGATTATGTGATTTGGGGTGTAGCGATTCTGCCANTTATAATTAAAAGGGCCAACATCCAAGTTTTGTTTTCTTTATAAACACTGCAGAGTGTGTCAGTGGCCAATCTAAAATTACCCAGAGAAGAGTGTGCGTTCTTCTTTAGCACAAGA